>JAPEVW010000376.1:0-133000 GCA_027921565.1 Artemia sinica
TGTCACAGTTACATTCTCTTGATTTTCCAAAGTTCTTTTTGAATTTCTTTCATTGAAATGCAAGAGTTGGAATATTTCAGTTGTGTTTTGTCATGGTTTACCTTGTCACAGTTACATTCTATTAATTTTTCAAAGTTCATTTTGAATTTGTTTCGTTGAAATGCAAGATTTGGAATATTTCAGTAGTGTTTTTGTCATGGTTTACCTTGTCAAAGATACATTCTATTGATTTTTCAAAGTTCATTTCGAATTTCTTTCATTGAAATGCAAGTGTTGGATTTTTCAGTAGTGTTTTGTTGTGCTTTACCTTGTCATAGTTACATTCTCTGAATTTTTCAAAGTTCATTTTTAATTTCTTTCATTGAAATGCAAGAGTTGGAATATTGAATTTAAAGATGCCCTCCAATCACTGTTACTCTTAAAAAGGGCACTGCAAATTCTGATTACCAATCCAATGAGCAACCTTCGAAGCTTATACGACCACCCTTTCTATAAAAACCTCAAATGCCCCCAGGCCATAACTTACAACCCATGTCCTGAGGACTGTGGTGGGTGGTGGTGGTGGTCATCCTCAAAAACATAATTTCCGGGACTTACAACTACACTAAACAAAATAGCTATCTCAAGATTTTAATTGGATGTGTAAGAGAAATGATGGGCGTGAGGGGCTATTTGCCCTTCAATCACTTTCGACTATTAAAAAGGGCACTAGCCCTTTCAATTTTGAATCAAATGAGTCCTTTTTAAAGTATCTACGACAAATCCTTCTATACGAAGTGCCCTGGTCTAAATAAAATAAATAATAATACATTGTACCAACATCGTTCTTTACTTAGGCAGCGTTATTGCGCTGCCTATGGTTCAAGACACAATGTTGCTTCGTTTTTTTTTTTTTTTTTTTTTTTTTTTTTTTTTTTTTTTTTTTTTTTTTTTTTTTTTTTTTTTTTTTTTTTTTTTTTTTTTTGCAAATGAATCTTGTTTCACTCGAATAGTTCTTGTTCTGGTACCAAAAAATATTCTCTTTTGCTAGATAAGCTATTAGGACTTGAAGTGGCCACTAATAAAATTAATCTAGATATTATTGAGGACGTTGCGTATTTAATATATACTATGCTTTACCCCCCCCCCCCCTAATGTGCAAATATATAGCCCAAATTTGTTTCTAAACTTTTATATTTTCATCCTATTTAGTTTTATTTCATTAGCATTAACGAAACTTCACTTCTAGCGTATTTTCTGGATTCTTAATAAGTACCCACAAATTAACTCCTTTTTTTGACACAGCTGCTTCTGACACTGATCCTTCTCCGCCTTTGCTTGTCATAGCTACTGCAAAATACACTTTAAATTGGATGATATTAAGCATCCTGACAGAGCACGTTTTTTCAGTAAATAATCCACGCATTGACTGGAGCAGCATCTATGAAATGGTAGAAATGAGCATGTGCCAACGCTTGTTTCTATATTTCTTTTGTAAAGTGAATGCAGTTAATCTATCACTTCCATAAATCCAATACATTTATTATATTCTCTTATTGCACATGACCTTTCAATTGCTACTTTGGACTTTGCTGTGTTGTACCATTTCTGGGCACTGTCAGATGGGATGTGACCAACAAAGGATGAAAAAACATTGACGATGTTGGTATCTTTCCAGCGAAAAAAGTTGCTCCTTCAGAAGACGTAGCCAACGATAAGGTTCCCTATTTTTTTTCGTCTCGACTTTTGTTATTAGCTTAGATGCATCATCTCCAAGTCAGTTTGCACGAAGGGTTTCAACACTATACATTTTCTATTATGCTAGTGTTTCCACCAAAGAAATAGAGGCGAAGAAACTGAAGTACACTTCGGCGTTTGTTTTCAAGACCAAGAGTTAGTCTTGCAACTGAAAATGAGCGAATATCGTAGTGCAGGTCAACGTCAGGACTTCTTTCCTTGAGAAGCGAAATCCAGACATTATCTGAGCCTTTAAGCCCTTGGCTTGAAATGCCGTATAGTAAGCAGTCTGAGATACCCTAAGACTAATTCATCCGTTGTGACTCGGCTCAATAGTGACCAAAACTCTATATAGTGACCGAAATTTTACGGACGGGGGTTTTTTTTGGAGGGGGGAGGGGTGCAATTGACCAGATGGAATTTTGCAGAGAAGTGTATTTACCATGGGAGGAACTTTCCACGGAGGAGTTTCCCGTAAGGGGAGGGAGTTTTTTATGGAGGGTGAGCCAGAGTTACCGACATTATTTAAAAAACGATCAGAGATCATATATAAAAAAGTTATTTCAACTGAAAGTAAGGAGCAACATTGAAACTCAAAACGAGCGGAAATTATTCCGTATATGAAAGGGCTACCCCTACCCCTCAATACCTTGCTCTTTGCGCTAAAGTTTGACTGTTTGTCCCAATTTTTTTAAGAACGACTCCTGAGACACAAGGGGTGCTTAATTTGAATAAGCTTTTTTAAAAGTGCTAAGAACTTTAGCGCGAAGAGCAAGGTATACTTCATATACTGAATAATTTCCGTTCGTTTTGAGTTTTACTGTTGCTCCTTATTTTCAGTTGTAACAAGTTCTTTTTTTTAATTTTAATCAATAAAGGAATGTGCTGTGGAGAGACAATTTACGAATAAGAATTTGGGCAGCATAAAGTGTCAGTGCGATTACTTTATGCTAGGCTTGCAAAATGTAAGGTTGGTGGGTAACATGGCTCCCGGGCACTTCCACTGTGGCCCAATTCATATAGAAAATTGATAAGAATATAAACCTTAGCACTTTGAGATGATAATGAATAAGAATGAAAGTAATGTGTCACTGACAGTGTAGCGTTACCCAACAGATGTAACCGACAAAAATTCAAGCCAAGCTTAATTTAATTTATGGAAATTACGATTTCAATTCAATGCTATAGTTTGTTTTGATCTAATTTGAAATTTTTTTAATTACGCAGGATGCTTTGTAACACGTTATTTTTTCTTGCTTATAAAATAGTCAAGGCTGGTTAAAAACGCAGAACAGCACGTAAAACTAATATTGCTAATGCGGCTTATAACTAACTGTATGAATTTTTGGAAACAGTAGACTGTGGTGATTTGCTGATTTTTCCCGAAAGGAAAACTTGAATTTCCTCTCTTATCATTTTACTAAAATTTTTGGTGTCGCCCAGAAGGCCTGATTCGAAGAGCCAATACGCAACGGACAAAACTTTCAAAAAGGAACGTAGATGAAATAAATCTACGAGCTGTTTTTCAGACGAAAATGGACATATGGATAAATACTGATATTCACCTAACGAGTCAGGTAGTAGATCCTGTTGAAGGAGCCTTTGATACACAGAAAAAAAAAGCCAAGAAAGCACAGTGTTGTATTGGTTTTTCGTTCTATTCTTATTTGATGTAGTCTTCCAGCTGACCTTTTAGTATCGTCATTCCCTCTAATTTTGCCGCAATTTTCTTAAGAAATCGATGAGTTATGTAAATATAAATATAATATTCCGAAGAGAGTAATAATCAGGATTCAATTAGCAGTCAACATTTTTAAGCGACTCGTGTCTGCTTTTTTTTTAAGTGGGATTTGGTCCTCATCTTGTTTTAATAATAAAGACCTGCTATGATGTATTGCACAAAAATAAAATGAATAAAAAAAAATGATGTGCATTACAGGTCAAGAAAAACGGTGTTGGGGATGAAAGAAGGCTTTCGTTGAAAGCAGCTGCAAATAAAATAAGCACTGGCAATGGTGGGTCAGGGCAAACATTCATTCCAGAGTGCACAGATGACGGAAAATTTGCAGAAATACAGTGTCACAGGGGAACAGGATATTGTTGGTGCGTGACAAAAGATGGAAGACCAATTCCAGGATCCTCTACTATCAATAAAGGCCAAATTGCTCCAACAAAGGTAAACATTTATATTAGGTATATGTTTGAAGTTATGAGCCTGTTTTGAAGTTTCTACGACAATGCTTTCTATAAAAACCTTATATACCCCCAGGGCATAACCTAAAACCCTTGCCCCGAGGGTTGTGGGGGAGTGTCCTCCTCAAAAACATATTTTCTATCTGGAAATCAACTACACTGAACAAAAAGGCTATCTCAGAATTTTGATTGGATGTGTTTGGTGAATGATGGGCGCGGAGGGGGCTAATTGCCCTTCAATCACTTTTGACTATTAAAAAGGACACTAGCCCTTTGAACTTCCAATCAAATGAGCCCCTTTTGAAGTTTCTACGACAACGCCTTCTATAAAAACCTTATATGCCCCAGGGCAAAACTTAAAAACCTTGCCGTGAGGGCTGTGGGGGAGTGTCCTCCTCCAAAACATAGTTTCTATCCAGAAACCAACTACGCTGAACAAAATGGCAATCTAAAAATTTTTATTGAATGTGTTTTGGGGGAATGATGGGCGTTGGGGGGGGGGCTGGTTGCCTTTAATTAAAAATATTATATTCCCCCAGGGCATAACTTACAAACCTTGCCCTGGGGGCTTTTGGGGGGAGGGGTTGTCATCCTTAAAGACCTAATTTCCATAACTTTCAACTACGTTGAATGCAAAAGCTATCTAAAAAATTTTATTGTATGTGCTTGGGAATAGGTGGGCGTGAGAGGAAGGTTAGTTGCCCTCAAATCACTTTCGACTATTAAAAAGGGTAGGCTACTAGCCCTTTGAATTTCAAATTGAATGAGCCCTTTTTCAAATTTCTACGACAAAGATTTCAATAGAAAACCTTATATACGCCCAGGGCATAACTTATAATCCTTGGCCTCAGGTTGTGGGGAAGTGTCCTCCTCAAAAATATATTTTCTATCTGGAAATCAACTACGGTGAACAAAATGGCTATCTCAAAATTTTTATTGGATGTGTCTGGGGGAATGATGGGCAAGGGGGGAGGGGAGGGGAGGCTAGTTGCCTTTAATTAAAAATTTTATATTCCCCCAGGGAATAACTTACAACCATTGCCCTGAGGGCTGTGGGGGGGAGGGGTTGTCATCCTTAAAGACCTAATTTCCAAAACTTTCAACTACATTGAATAAAATAGCTATCTAAAAAAATTTTATTGTATGTGTTTGGGAAAAGGTGGACGTCAGAGGAAGGTTAGTTGCCCTCAAATCATTTTCGGCTATTAAAAAGGGTAGGCTACTAGCCCTTTGAATTTCAAATCGAATGAGCCCTTTTTCAAATTTCTACGACAAAGATTTCAATAGAAAACCTTATATGCCCCCAGGGCATAACTTATAATCCTTGCCCTCAGGGTTGTGGGGAAGTGTCCTCCTCAAAAATATATTTTCTATCTAGAAATCAACTACGGTGAAAAAAGTGGCTATCTCAAAATTTTTATTGGATGTGTTTGGGGGAATGATGGGCGTGAGGGGGGGGGGCTAGTTGCCCTCCAGTCACTTTCGACAACTAAAAAGGGTACTAGCCTTTCGAATTTCCAATCGAATGAGCCTGTTTTGAAGGTTCTACGACAACACCTTCTATAAAAATCTTATATGCCCCCATGGAGTGTCATCCTCAAAAAGATATTTTCCATCTGGAAATCAACTACTGGGAACAAAATGGCTATCTCAAAATTTTGATTGGATGTGTTTGGAGGAATAAAGGGCGTGGGGGTCTAGTTGCCCTCCAAACACTTTCGACTATTTAAAAGGGCACTAGCCACCCCAAAATCCAATCAAATGAGCCCTTTTCGAAGTTTCTACGACAACTCCGTCGATACGAAGTGCCTGTCGAAGAAAGAAAAAAAAATACACATTGTGGCCACATCGTTCTTTACTTAGGCAGCGTTAGCGCGCTGCCTATAATCCGGAGTTAATCAGGGTTGTGTTATATCTCCCTTTACATGGATCATTTGATGGACTTTGTCTTAAGGAGCACAAAAAAAAGGCAATGGGAGACCACGGAATCAAATGGAGAGGAAAAACTCTCCTGGACTTAGATTATGCTGATGATATAAGCATCCTATATAATAATAATCATAATTTATTTATTACCCACTATAAAAAAGAAGCGGAGTACATCAAGAACAAAAAAAAAGCAAACTCTTACACTTAACAATTATTTACATAAAACGACGTAAATTATGGTGCGCAGTAAGACCTGCAGATAACGACAGCTTTCCCGCAAGCACAGTAACTTTTTCCCGTAAATCAGGGAGGCCGAATCGCGATATTAGATGCCGGCTCCGGAACCACGGAGGGAGGCACAAAAGGTAGCGAGAAAATTTAAAATAATAAGTCTGGATAGAATTCAGATCTTTAGGCTTCAGAATTGGAAGAAAACCGGATAAAAAAAAGAATAGATTGATCGCAAAACGAAGAATATAATTCCCCAAGCGCTTTTCTATTGTACCTCCCTCTAATTGCAAAAATTTTTGAATATCCTATCTGATTTTTTTTTTTTTTTTTTTTTTTTTTTTTTTTCATTAGAAACTGTCAGAGCCCGAAGTTTTTTGAGATTATTAGTAATTTGAAGACCAAGCCACCGAAAAGAAGAGATACAGGGAATAGAGAAAAAACCACAGTTAAGAGGGAGACTCGCACTCGAATTAAATGAAGTATATTCGCACTTATCAACGTTCAACATAAGCCCAATCCGTCTGAACTGGTCTGAGATCCAGCTGACAGAATGTGAAAGCCCAGACCTAGAACGACTGACAAGGAGAACATCGTCCCCATAAGCAAGATACGAGACATCAATTCCATCAGAAATGAAAGTCGAAGGCAAGGATGAAAGGATAAGAGCAATACTTAACTTAAATATAGTTGGAGAAAGCACACCACCTTGACGGACCCCACGCCGAGGAAGAACCTTTGAATCAGAAACTACTCCATTACATTTTACCTGAATAAAAGAGTTAGAATACCAGTACCGTAACAAAACAACAATAGAAAGGTTAATACTGTTGGAAAAAAGGGAACAGAGTGCATGTGAGTGGACTATACTATCGAAAGCTTTCGAAAGATCACGAGCACACATATGAAGAGGAGATTTATCATTAACAAATTGCAACAGGAGGGATTCTAGAACACGATGAGCGTGCTGACATCCAAGCCTTTTTTTGAAAGCCAAATTGGTTTTCGCCAAAATTAACATTTTCTGAAGTGAAAGGGAGAAGAATATATTCAAAAATTTTGCTAAGAGTGCACGAAACAGTAATTGGTCGATGAGAACTATACTCTGACGAAGTTTTTCCAAACTTCAAAACCGAGGTGACTGTGCCACAGAGAAAACTGTCGGGAACCATAGAAGTAGATAAACACATCTGAAACAGTAGCTGAAGGTGATCGATCAAAGTTGGGAAAACTACTTTTGGATGATGAGAAGAAATTCCACCTTGATCAACAGAGATAGGTTGCATGTTCTAAATAGCTTGACCAATATCAACAGTAGAAACTGGTGATAAATTACTCTGAGAAATACGGTTAGGCAAACACGACTCAAGAAGGTTACTAAAAAGCTTTTCAACTTCCCGGTTCACCAAGCCGAAAATATCATTATAATACGACACCCAAGTATGAACTGCTATAGGGCTTTCAAAAAAATCACTATTAAGCGTACCCGAATTCAGAACATGAGACCACTCCTTTCTCGACGCAGGAAAATCAAAACCAGATATCCTAGACTGCCGTAAACGTTTTTTATAAGTACGCTTGGTACTTTGCTTCAGATCGAAGACAACTCTTCGATTTGGCCGACCGCAAAACACCCATATTCGTAGCCAAAACTTAGCTTTATTCTTTACAACTTTTAATCCTGGGTCCAAAACCCATTCTGGTTTTCTAGTTTTAACTTTAATCTTTTCTAGAGGAACAGCAGTCGCCTCTGCTTGTTTTAAGCACCAAATTATTTTATCATAATATTCATTTAGAGACTGCTTATCATTTGAGAAACGGTCAGTAACTTGAAGCAAATGGTAAGGAACTTTTATAGAACCCAATAACGCGGACAACGTAGTAACATAAAGTGCAAAATTAGCTCTGCTCCAGTTATTCCTGTAAAACCATTTAGAACTTTGTGTAAATGCTCTAGTAGAACGGGAAGCGAATAGTGAGCAGAGAACGAAATCGGGAGATGGCCAATATAACGATCGTCTTCACGAACCAGAACAGTCGATACATTAATATTTGGCTTGGAAACTACATGGTCAATATTAGACAAACTTCAAGATTGGTGAATATATGAATAATCAACACTTTTCTCGACTATTTTATAAGCAGAAAAAGGATCAAGGACTATATTGGATCGAACTGACTGACTTGTAAAATCTGTTTTGAAGTCACCAACCACTATGAAATCATAACCAGTCGATACAACAGACGCAACAATAGCCTTAAGATTTGCAAAGGCTTTCATATACGCGTTTAAAGCGGAAATAGTTTTTTTTGTTACACGGGAGATACACATTCGTCAGCACAGTATTACCAAACCGAACCGCAAGGATGAATTTATCACTGTGAAAACACACTGGAGAGAGCAAACTCATGTTATTCTTAACAATGCACTGCAATGTGAAGGAGCCTGTCAAGAATGGAACAATCTTTAAAATTTAACTAGTTATCGCTTCTTCGGCCTCTTTTTTGTCGAAAACTCAATATCTCATTTTTAGCCAGAAAGGTTTTCACAGCAATAATTTTTTCCTTCAAATTTACAATAGATATATTTATTCATTTATATCTTTGTGAATTTAAAAGCACTTTAATAACCTAACGTTTTTCACTTTTTGTAAAGGATCCGATAATATTGAGAATACTTCTGGCCCAGAGAGATTGCGCGTAAATCGTGTTCGATTCACAGTTATTATATTTGCCAGAGTTACTGAGTTGAAAAACTAAAAAGCGATGCCTCTTGTTTACCTCGGCTAATACCATCTAGCGTTCACTTTTAAAGATTATAAATGACTACAGGCTAATGATTTGCTGAGTTAGACCCAATTCGGATTTTGCAAAGGGTACTCGACGACGAATGCTTTGCAACAACTTATGGAATCAATTAACAGTGGTATGGACAGAGGTGAAACACCTTTGTCTATATTTATAGATATTCTCAAAGCATTCGATACAGTTGATTTTCTAACTATGCTAAGTCCGATGGAGTCATTAGGTGTCCGCAGAAAGTGCTTAAAGTGGTTTGAAAGTTATCTCACAGGGAAATCCCTCAAAGTAGTGTTGAATCATGTGGGCTCAGCAGCATTTCCAGTGACGTTTGGAGTACCACAAGGATCAGTGTTAGGTCCACTGCTTTACCTCATCTATGTTGATCTCATGCGTCTTTATTTGAAAGAAGTGTGTCTTACCTCGTTTGCTGATGATACCGTTATCTGTGAAGGACCTGGTGAGAAAAGCGAATCTCGCATTGGAAAGGCTGGTTATTTTCACTTCATTAAGTCTATTAATTCGTTATGCAATCATGGTAAGAAAGATATATGTTTAAGAAAGAAGTTCACAACTGCATGTAGTCCTCATGAATTTTTCCAAGCTGCCTTCTGTGTGGCTAGAACTTCCACATATATAATTTTATGTGGGTTTTACTGAAGGGTTTCTTATCTTGGTTGTTTAGTGGATTGCCATGTTTTGTTTTGGTTTTAACTGAATAGAATTTTGTGTTGGTTGAATTTTGGTAAAAACCTGTAAAATAAATTCTATTTTTAAAATTATAGGCACTTCCAACATCTTAGAAATTGTGGGCATCAGCAACATTCCCTTAGGTGTTTCGAATGTCACGGGTTTTTGGGATCAACGAGCTGTGGCCATTGATGATGGCGTTACTGTATATGGACAAGCAGATTTAGCCTACAAGGTCACCAGACGAGCTGTATTGTCTACTACAACAGCACAAGTGTTTCTCAGTAGGTATAAAACTGATTAATCTTCTCTTAAATGACCCACTTGTCCAAAAAAGAACCAACACTTCTTCCATGTGGGAATGTAGGATTTAATATTAAAATAGAGTTGGTTACAGAAGTACTCCATAGAAGAGCATCACTCTTGTCTCTCAATTTTTAGAGACAAAATAAAAAAATACGTCTCTCATATTTTTTTTTTTTTTTTTTTGGTAGTACTGTTCATAATGAGGAAAAAAACGTACTAAGCGATTACAAATTATTTTCACTAAATCCCAAATGACGATCTTTCTTTCAAAATGTTAAGAGGATTTGATACCTTAAACATCATTTTGTGAGCCCCAACGTCGGCTGACTGTCTCAAAGATAAAGGGTCCATTAAGGGACTCTCCCGGGGGACTAGTTATCATATTTTCAGAAAATACAAAATATTTTCAGCTTCATTTAATCAAAAAAACTAAATATACTTTCTAATGATAGAGTTTCACTAAATTTGAAACCCTTTATATCTGATACAAAACAAAAAAAGTTACAAGGTTTTCCTAAGTTTTCAGAGAAAGTAGAAGTCGACCCCTAGTTTTCTGCGATGTATTCGGATCACTTATTCAAGATTTGCAAGTCTTGGCAAGACTACCCAATTAATTCTAAATCATTTGGCACATAAAATAATCCCCTTAAGAAATGATGCTCCTATTCGAGTTTTTGGTAATTTCTATTCATTTTAAGTTTGACATGATCATTCATTTTAAGTTCTGTTAACACTATTCATGATTGTGCTACAGTAAATCAAGAAGCAGATTTGACTACTAAGCTCAACCGAGGGTGCGTCTTGTTTATTACTCCAGCACAGTTTTTTTCAATAAATATGTCAATTACAGCTTCACTAATACAGCTAGTACTAATACAGCTTCAAAACTTGCATTGAAGCAGTCATTAAACAGTCGCCCTGCCATGCTTCAGTACTGTGTTATACCCCGAGGCTTGACATAAGACCGAGGGTGTCCTTGCAGTAACACATATTGTCACTAATTTCAACGAGCTATGCAAGTTCGTTGTGTCTTGTACTAGGTAACAGCAAGTTAAATTTTTACAGGTATGAACTTAGCGGTTGAGCTAGGCCTTTTGTTAGTGTCACACAAGGATCATCATCATTAATCAAATTATCATCTTCACCAGCTTCTTAACAGAGTCTGACTTGTTTCTAGAAGATGGAGAACATTTCTCATGCGTTTTTCCATTGATTGTGTAGATGGTGTTGGTACAAAGAAAGTGACGGGATCATGTGTATTTGGCTTTGAAATAGAGCAGATACTTCAAAGGTGCACGAGTTTTGTGTGTGATAAAGCAGAATGTGTCAAACAGAAATAACTGACCATGGTGTCAAAGAGACACCACGCATACGCATGTCAAAGAGATGAAATGTGCTGGCCACGACATACCACTGTCTTACCTTCAAATCAACGTATAGTACATGTGCTCTTCTCAAAATAGCTATAAATGTCTTCCGATGGGTTTTGTTTATGAGATAGCCAGTCACATAGCAAAAAAAAATCTAGTGAACTATTGTAACCTCTAGATGCCATTGTTTTCACTGAAAAAAAAGGAGAAAATGGAAGAGAATAATCGTACAAATCATAAAATTTACGTACTGTTACTATAATTTCTATACCGCACTTAGTGTGGGTAAAAAAAGAGCCCACAAGTGGCAGGAGGCATTCTCATTTTACTAACGGAAGAAGGAAGCTATGCATCGCCAGTCTCAAAGCCCTCATACATAAAACTATTCTCTGCTAATTCATATTCATGGTAGGAAGCCATTGAACGTGACTGGAAAGGTGAACTTAATATTGAAGAGGGGAAAAGTTTAAAAATGGAAAATTCTTATAATTTATAGAGCAAAAATTTTCTAAAAACATTGTACGTTATATTTCATTGGGATATTAAAATCCTTATGGCCCTTGAACTGTACCGACGGTTGATGGGAAAATTCAGCATTTCGTAAAAATAAATAAACATCGAAAAAAATCCAACAAAAAGGGAGTAAAAATATATGTTTTTTTTATATCTTGAAAACCTGACGTGACAGAACAAAATAGTTTTCAGAATTGTAATTAGAATAAAAATAACGGCATTAGAAAAAGTAAACATCCTGCCAGAAATCTATATTTTCTAATCGTGTGATCTGAATCTATTGAAAAGAGCCTAACTATGTCACTTTTTTTATCACCTCTTAAAATTTTATTACTGAAAAAGATTTGTTAAAAAAGAAAATATTTGGGGGGAAATAGAATGTTTCTGCTTTTTTCTGCAGAAAATTTTTCTTTTTTCTGGCTCTTTACCATTCCTGTTTCTGCTCCATTTTCTTTATAGTTTGCTTCCACCATTTATTATTCATTTGCCAAAAACTGTTCGAATCCCCTCTGGTAATAACTGTATGTAAAATTACTTCACAAACAATTCCTTAAAAACAATTCTTTTTTTAATACAAGAAAACCAGATTGTCAGCTCTTTGATGACAAGCATTGGTTGGAATGGTAAAATCTTTCTGGTTAAATGTCTTGGTTGGTTCAATAAAAATTAGAAAAGAAAATTGTCAAAATACTATAATCCTGCGTTTGAAAAGTAAGAGATACTAGAATGTTTTGAAATTTGTAGTAATTATGTTGGGCAAATTAGATTTCTAACATAAAGATTTTACTCTCAATTTTTCTGTGACTGAAGGACAAGAAGCCCTGAAAAACAAGGGCCATACCTAATATCATCATACCTTCCCACAGACTGTTACGTAGATCTTCTCCATTCAAGGATCTGATTCGGGTTTAATTTTTGCCCTAAATTTTTTACCCGAAATGGAAAATAATTCGTATCGACATTTTTTTTTTTTAATTCGGGTTTAATTTTTGCCCAAAATTTTTCAAATATCTTATTTTCATATGTTTCTATTTTTTAATACAATTAAAAATCCAGCGTAAAATTCCTTCTTCACTCTTAGGGAGTAATGACTCTTAGGAGGTGAAACCTCTTAGGATAAACTGTAATAACCCTATTTCGCTTTCTTTTTCAATTTTTATGTCATCATTGGTGCAAAGTTTTTCATTTCCAATCTATTCAACCATCATGACAGAATAATTAAACAAAAGAGCAGTTAAGTGTCTCAAAAATGTTCCTTTTAATCAAAGTTTTTGATTTTAAGCCCTGAATAGTCTTGCCTTTGTAATTTCTTTCGTTTTAATCATTTCTTCACGCTTTCTCTGAGCCTAAAAGCCCGCAGGATCTACTGACTTATTTCTACTGCTATTTAGGCAAGTTAATTACGGATTTTATATACTTATACATTATTTGTAACCACTTATTGTGTTTACTCGTCCTCGTATTTAAATACAGCCTTTACTTAATATAAATTTGTAAAAAAAAAAAATTCTGAGAGCGAATTTTTTTCAAAAAAAAGCAAAGATACTCATTAAAACCTAAGCCAAGCACAAACAAAGGCCAATAATAGTTTAAAGTTAAAACGATAAGAAATTACTTTGAAAAACTAAAAGACAGAACGTACAGAAATCAGAATAAATAATCACATCAATCATAAACATAGCCGATACTGATACGAATAAAAAAAATTATCCTTAAACGACCAGAAACTAAAATAAAAATGAAGGCCAACTAATAACAAGTAGAAAGTGCCTCCTCGAAAAAATAATTAATTAACATAATTAATTATGGTAACATAATTAAACATAAATGAAGTATGGTTACATCCCCCTCCGAACCCTTAAGCCTTCTAAAAGCTATTTATCAGATAGATGTTATTGACTACATGCAGTTTTAACAGCTTGGTATACTTTCTCGGAACATCAAACAAAATGAGAATATGATATTAATTCCTGGAATTCTTACCCATTCGACATAATGTTTAACAGAAACTTTTAATCTTTCAGTTTATAACCGTAAGATTTTTGTTAATATAATTGGTTTCATTAGGGTGCAAATGACACAGTGGGTAGAAATTCCGGGTATTCTTGCCCATTCGAGATTATGTTTAACAGACAGATCTTTCAGTTTTAAAATTGTAAAAATTATTTTTTTTAAATATTATTGGTTTCAGTAAAATGCAAATGACAAAATAACCTTTTGAAAGCGTAGGTTTGGAAGGGAGGGGGGAGGGGTAGTAATGTTAATCCTGTTTTAGTAGCTGTTTTGGGGCTTAAGTTTGACTTAATTATTATTCATTTTAGTTTACTTGTTAAAGGACTTACTTGTTTATCTATATCAGTATTCGTTATCCTTATGTTTTATGCGATTAATTTGTTTTAATTTGTGTTAACTTTGCGCGTCATTTATTCATTGATAGTAATTTCCTGTCATTTACAGAAGTTGTAGTAGAAAGGGGGGTACCAGCGCGACGATAACCACGTGGTTTATGGTTTTGTCACTGAGAATGAAAAAAAACAGGAATTTTCTCACTTGGAAAAAAACAGGAATTTTCTCACATTTATGTATGTTTTCATGGATGGTTATGTGTGTTGGTCGATTTATTTGATGTTTTTCATGGATGGTTATGGATGATTTATGGTTTTTGTCAGTGAGAATGAAAAAACAGGAACTTTCTCACATTTATGTCTGTTTTATGGTTTTTGTCAGTGAGAATGGAAAAACAGGAATTTTGTCACATTTATGGATGTCAACAGCAATTTATGTTCCTGTTTTATGTCTGTTCATTGTCAGTGAGGATGTACATGCTCGACGCGAATGTTTCTTTGATCTTTAGGCGAACCTAACCTGAGAACTTGATTTACATAATCGATGGGGGAGAATGTATTGATTTACGAAAGGGGGAATTAAGAAACAAACACGGCTTCTTTGATCTTTAGGCGAACCTAACCTGAGAAATTGATTTACATAATCGGCGGGGAAATTATTATTTTCATGAAGGGGGAATTAAAAAATTATGGTTTCTTTAATCTTAGGTCTGAGGGATAAACGTTCTCTAGGTCAGAGAGAAAAATTAATATTCTATTTTTAAATAGGGCTTCATTGATCTTTAGTGTCAGGAATCATAAATGACATCACTTGTTATCTTGGAATTATGTGGGAGTCTAAAGAGATAGAAATTCTATTTTTAAATACGGCTTCACTGAGCTTTAAGTCGGAGAGATAAATTGATATTCTAACGAAACCTTAATAGTTTAGCTAGGAACATTTATGAGATGAAGAGATTAACGTAGGAAAGAGTTTCCTAGAAATTTGAAATGTGAAAGCACAGAGATGCCAAAAAACAAAAGGAACACACAGAAATTACTTTTAGGGGATTATTTGTGCGAAACCGTTTTAGACAGGTTATGGAATTATTTCGGCGAAACAGTTAGAGACATTTTAAAAGATGATTTTAGAAAGGGTTTTAGAAGAGGTTTTGAGTGTGGTCGTTATAGTAAACAAGTTCTATTTGAACAGTGTCGTGAGGTCCTCTACCCCAACCCCAAAGGGCCCCGATCGCCATACCCCAATTCCGAAGGAACCCCCTGGTCCCCAAAGGTCCCCCGGGCTCCCACCCGGCCCCCCAAGGACCCCCCAGACCCCCAAGGCCCATCCGGGTCCCCCAAAGAGCCTCGTCCCCATTTTTTTAATACTTTTTCGGACTGAATTTTTTAGACTTAGAAATTATCCAACATTTTTCAGGTTTTTTCTTTAACCCATTGGCTTAGAAATTTAGCCTAGAGTCTTAGCTTAGTTTTATTTAGAGCTGAAATTTACTTTAGTTTTAGTTAAGAGTTTAGAGTTTTAGCTTAGAGTCTTAGCTTAGAGTTTTTGTTAGAGTTCTAGTTTAGTTTAGTTTTAGTTAAGAGTTTTAGCTTAGAGTCTTAGCTTAGAGTTTTAGTTAGAGTTGAAGTTTAGTTTAGTTACAGTTAAGAATTTAGAGTTTTAGCTTAGAGTCATAGCTTAGAGTTTTACTTAAAGTTTTAGTTCAGTTAAGTTTTAGTTAAGAATTTCGAGTTTTAGCTTAGAGTCTTAGCTTAGAGTTTTTTTTTGTTAGAGTTCTAGTTTAGTTTAATTTTAGTTAAGAGTTTGATGTTTTACCTTTGAGTTTCAGTTAGAGTTCTAGTTTAGTTTAGTTTTAGTTAAGAGTTTGGTGTTTTTACCTTAGAGTCTTAGCTTAGAGTTTTAGTTAGAGTTCTAGTTTAGTTTAGTTTTAGTTAAGAGTTTAGAATTTTAGCTTAGAGTCTTAGCTTAGAGTTTTTGTTAGAGTTGAAGTTTATTTTAGTTTCAGTTAAGAGTTTAGAGTTTTTTAGCTTAGAGTCTTAGCTTAGAGTTTTTGTTGAAGTTCTACATGTTTAGTTTAGTTTTAGTTAATAGTTTAGAGTTTTATCTTAGAGTCTTAGCTTAGAGTTTTTGTTAGAGTTGAAGTTTAGTTTAGTAATAGTTAAGATTTTAGAGTTTTAGCTTAGAGTCTTAGCTTAGAGTTTTTGTTAGAGTTCTAGTTTAGTTTACATATAGTTAAGAGTTTGGAGTTTTACCTTAGAGACTTAGCTTAGAGTTTTAGTTTAGTTTAGTTTTAGTTAAGAGTTTAGAGTTTTTTAGCTTAGAGTCTTAGCTTGGAGTTTTTGTTAGAGTTCTTGTTTAGTTTAGTTTTAGTTAAGAGTTTAGAATTTTAGCTTAGAGTCTTAGCTTAGAGTTTTTGTTAAAGTTCTAGTTTAGTTTAGTTTTAGTTAAGAGTTTAGAGTTTTCAGCTTAGAGTCTTAGCTTAGAGTTTTTGTTGAAGTTCTAGTTAAGTTTAGTTTTAGTTAAGAGTTTAGAGTTTTAGCTTAGAGTCATAGCTTAGAGTTTTTATTAAAGTTGAAGTTTAGTTTAGTTATAGTTAAGAGTTTAGAGTTATAGCTTAGAGTCTTAGCTTAGAGTTTTTTGTTAGAGTTCTAGTTTAGTTTAGTTTTAGTTAAGAGTTTGGTTTTTTATCTTAGAGTCATAGCTTAGAGTTTTAGTTAGAGTTATAGTATAGTAAAGTTATAGTTAAGTGTTTAGAGTTTTAGCTTAGACTCATATCTTACAGTTTGTGTTAGAGTTCTAGTTTAGTTTAGTTATAGTTAAGAGTCTCGAGTTTTTAGCTTAGAGTCTTAGCTTAGAGTTTCTGTTAGAGTTCTACTTTAGTTTACTTCTAGTTAAGAGTTTAGAGTTTTAGCTGAGTTTTACCTTAGAGTTTTTTTAGAGTTCTAATTTAGTTTAGTAATAGTTAAGAGTTTAGAGTTTTACCTTAGAGTCTTAGCTTAGAGTTTTTGTTAGAGTTCTAGTTTAGTTTAATTTTAGTTTAAGAGTTTGGTGTTTTACCTTAGAGACTTAGCTTAGAGTTTTAGTTTAGTTTAGTTTTAGTTAAGAGTTTGGTGTTTTACCTTAGAGTCTTAGCTTAGAGTTTTAGTTAGAGTTCTAGTTTAGTTAAGTTTTAGTTAAGAGTTTAGAATTTTAGCTTAGAGTCTTAGCTTAGAGTTTTTGTTGGACTTCTAGTTTAGTTTAATTTTAGTTAAGAGTTTGGTGTTTTAACCTTAGAGACTTAGCTTAGAGTTTTAGTTTAGTTTAGTTTTAGTTAAGAGTTTAGAGTTTTAGTTTAGAGTCTTAGCTTAGAGTTTTTGTTAGAGTTCTAGTTTATTTTAGTTTTAGTTAAGAGTTTAGAGTTTTTAGCTTAGAGTCTTAGCTTAGAGTTTTTGTTGAAGTTGTAGTTTAGTTTAGTTTTAGTTAATAGTTTTAGAGTTTTAGCTTAGACTTAGAGTTTTAATTAGAGTTCTAGTTTAGTTTAGTTTTAGTTAAGAGTTTAGAGTTTTTAGCTTAGAGTCTTAGCTTAGTTTTATTTAGAGTTCTAGTTTAGTTTAGTTTTAGTTAAGAGTTTATAGTTTTACCATAGAGTCTTAGCTTAGAGTTTTAGTTACAGTTAAAGTTTAGTTTAGTTACAGTTAAGAATTCAGAGTTTTACCTTGGAGTTTTAGTTTAGAGTCATAGCTTAGAGTTTTTGTTAGAGTTCTAGTTTAGTTTCGTTATAGTTAAGAGTCTCGAGTTTTACCTTAGAGTCATATATTAGAGTTTTAGTTAGTTCTAGTTTAGTTTAGTTTTAGTTAAGAGTTTAGAATTTTAGCTTAGAGTCTTAGCTTAGAGTTTTTGTTAGAGTTCTAGTTTAGTTTAGTTTTAGTTAAGAGTTTAGAGTTTTTAGCTTAGAGTCTTAGCTTAGAGTTTTTGTTGAAGTTCTAGTTTAGTTTAGTTTTAGTTAAGAGTTTAGAGTTTTAGTTTAGAGTCTTAGCTTAGAGTTTTTGTTAAAATTGAAGTTTAGTTTAGTTATATTTAAGAGTTTAGAGTTTTAGCTTAGAGTCTTAGCTTAGAGTTTTTGTTAGAGTTCTAGTTTAATTTAGATATAGTTAAGAGTTTGGAGTTTTACCTTAGATACTTAGCTTAGAGTTTTAGTTTAGTTTTTAGTTAAGAGTTTAGAGTTTTTTAGCTTAGACTCTTAGCGTAGAGTTTTTGTTAGAGTTCTAGTTTAGTTTTAATTAAGAGTTTAGAGTTTTTAGCTTAGAGTCTTAGCTTAGAGTTTTAGTTAGAGTTCTAGTTTAGTTTAGTTTTAGTTAAGAGTTAAGAGTTTTATCATAGAGTCTTAGCTTAGAGTTTTAGTTAGAGTTGAAGTTTTGTTTAGTTACAGTTAAGAATTTAGAGTTTTAGCTTAGAGTCCTAGCTTAGAGTTTTACTTAAAATTGTAGTTTAGTTAAGTTTTTTAGTTAAGAGTTTCGAGTTTTAGCTTAGAGTCTTACCTTAGAGTTTTTGTTAGAGTTCTAGTTTAGTTTAGTTTTAGTTAAGAGTTTAGAGTTTTACCTTAGAATCTTAGCTTAGAGTTTTAGTTAGAGTTCTAGTTTAGTTTAGTTATAGTTAAGAATTTAGAGTTTTAGCTTAGAGTCATAGCTTAGAGTTTTAGTTAAAGTTATAGTATAGTAAAGTTATAGTTAAGTGTTTAGAGTTTTACCTTAGAGTCATAGCTTACAGTTTGTGTTAGAGTTCTAGTTTAGTTTAGTTATAGTTAAGAGTCTCGAGTTTTTAGCTTAGCGTCTTAGCTTAGAGTTTCTGTTAGAGTTCTACTTTAGTTTACTTCTAGTTAAGAGTTTAGACTTTTAGCTGAGTCTTACCTTAGAGTTTTTGTTAGAGTTCTAATTTAGTTTAGTAATAGTTAAGAGTTTAGAGTTTTACCTTAGAGTCTTAGCTTAGAGTTTTTGTTAGAGTTCTAGTTTAGTTTAATTTTAGTTAAGAGTTTGGTGTTTTTACCTTAGAGACTTAGCTTAGAGTTTTAGTTTAGTTTAGTTTTAGTTAAGAGTTTAGAGTTTTAGTTTAGAGTCTTAGCTTAGAGTCTTTGTTAGAGTTCTAGTTTATTTTAGTTTTTAGTTAAGAGTTTAGAGTTTTTAGCTTAGAGTCTTAGCTTAGAGTTTTTGTTGAAGTTGTAGTTTAGTTTAGTTTTAGTTAATAGTTTAGAGTTTTAGCTTAGACTTAGAGTTTTAATTAGAGTCTAGTTTAGTTTAGTTTTAGTTAAGAGTTTAGAGTTTTTAGCTTAGAGTCTTAGCTTAGTTTTATTTAGAGTTCTAGTTTAGTTTAGTTTTAGTTAAGAGTTTATAGTTTTACCATAGAGTCTTAGCTTAGAGTTTTAGTTAGAGTTAAAGTTTAGTTTAGTTGCAGTTAAGAATTTAGAGTTTTAGCTTAGAGTCATTGCTTTAGAGTTTTACTTAAAGTTATAGTTTGGTTAAGTTTTAGTTAAGAGTTTCGAGTTTTAGCTGAG
This sequence comes from Artemia sinica, assembly GCA_027921565.1. Classification (NCBI taxonomy): domain Eukaryota; kingdom Metazoa; phylum Arthropoda; class Branchiopoda; order Anostraca; family Artemiidae; genus Artemia; species Artemia sinica. The sequence continues at coordinate 19,618 of JAPEVW010000376.1, forward strand.
TCTTAGCTTAGAGTTTTTGTTAGAGTTCTAGTTTAGTTTATTAATAGTTAAGAGTTTTGAGTTTTACCTTAGAGTCTTAGCTTAGAGTTTTTGTTAGAGTTCTAGTTTAGTTTAATTTTAATTAAGAGTTTGATGTTTTACCTTTGAGTTTCAGTTAGAGTTCTAGTTTAGTTTACTTATAGTTAAGAGTTTGGTGTTTTACCTTAGGTTAGATTAGATTAGGTTAGACTATAGGTTAGATTAGGTTAGAGGTTAGGTTTTTCCACGTTTAAGTTAGGTTAGGTTAAGTTAGGTTAGGTTAGGTTAGCCTACGTACGCGTGCGTACGTAGGCTAACCTAACCTAACTTAACCTAACCTAACTTAAACGTGGAGAAACCTAACCTCTAACCTAATCTAGCACATGGTTTTGGTATTTCTATGCAATATTGTGGAATTTCGTGGTTATGCTAGTTTAGACTAAACTTCAACTCTAACTAAATCTCTAAGCTAAGATTCTAGGCTAAACCTCTAAGCTATAACTCTTAACTAAAACTAAACTAAACAATAACTCTAACTAAAACTCTAAGCTAAGACTCTAAGCTAAAACTATAAACTCTTAACTATAACTAAACTAAACGAAACTTCAACCCTAACTAAAACTCTAATCTAAGACTTTAAGGTAAAACTCAAAACTCTTAACTAAAACTAACTAAACTAGAACTCTAACTAAAACTCTAAGCTAAGACTTTAAGGTAAAACTCTAAACTCTTAACTAAAACTAAACTAAGCTAGAACTCTAACTAAAACTCTAAGCCAAGACTCCAAGCTAAAACTCTAAACCCTTAACTATAACTAAACTAAACTTCAACTCTAAGTAAAACTCTAAGCTAAGACTCTAAGGTAGAACTCTAAACTCTTAACTAAACTAAACTAGAACTTCAACAAAAACTCTAAGCTAAGACTCTAAGGTAAAACTCTAAACTCTTAACTAAAACTAAACTAAACTAGGAATCTAAGTAAAACTCTAAGCTAAGACTCTAAGCTAAAAACTCTAAATTCTAAACTATGACTAAACTAAACTTCAACTTCAACAAAACTCTAAGCTATGACTCTATGATAAAACTCTAAACTCTTAACTAAGCTAAACTAGAACTCTAAGAAAAAACTCTAAACTACGACTCTAAGCTAAAAACTCTAAATTCTTAACTATAACTAAACTAAACTTCAACTCTGACTATAATTCTAAGCTAAGACTCTAAGCTAAAACTCTAACCTCTTAACTAAAACTAAACTAAACTAAAAATCTAACAAAAACTCTAAGTTAAGACTCTAAGCTAAAACTATAAACTCTTAACTAAAACTAAACTAAACTATAGCTTCAACAAAAAACTCTAAGCTAAGACTCTAAGCTAAAAACTCTAAACTCTTAACTAAAACTAAACTAAACTAGAACTCTAACAAAAACTCTAAGCTAAGACTCTAAGCTAAAATTCTAAACTCTTAACTAAAACTAAACTAAACTAGAACTGTAACTAAAACTCTAAGCTATGACTCTAAGGTAAAACACCAAACTCTTAACTAAAACTAAACTAAACTAGAACTCTAACAAAAACTCTAAGCTAAGGCTCTACGCTAAAAACTCTAAACTCATAACTAAAACTAAACTAAACTAAAACTCTAAGCTAAGTCTCGAAGGTAAAACTCCAAACGCTTAACTATATCTAAACTAAACTAGAACTCTAACAAAAACTCTAAGCTAAGACTCTAAGCTAAAACTCTAAACTCTTAACTATTACTAAACTAAACTTCAACTCTAACAAAAACCCTAAGCTAAGACTCTAAGCTAAAACTCTAAACTATTAACTAAAAACTAAACTAAACTACAACTTCAACAAAAACTCTAAGCTAAGACTCTAAGCTAAAAACTCTAAACTCTTAACTAAACTAAAATAAACTAGAACTCTAACAAAAACTCTAAGCTAAGACTCTAAGCTAAAATTCTAAACTCTTAACTAAAACTTAACTAAACTAGAACTCTAACTAAAACTCTAAGCTAAGACTCTAAGGTAAAACACCAAACTCTTAACTATAAGTAAACTAAACTAGAACTCTAACTGAAACTCAAAGGTAAAACATCAAACTCTTAATTAAAATTAAACTAAACTAGAACTCTAACAAAAACTCTAAGCTAAGACTCTAAGGTAAAACTCTAAACTCTTAACTATTAATAAACTAAACTAGAACTCTAACACAAAACTCTGAGCTAAGACTCAGCTAAAACTCGAAACTCTTAACTAAAACTTAACCAGACTATAACTGTAAGTAAAACTCTAAGCAATGACTCTAAGCTAAAACTCTAAATTCTTAACTGTAACTAAACTAAACTTTAACTCTAACTAAAACTCTAAGCTAAGACTCTATGGTAAAACTATAAACTCTTAACTAAAACTAAACTAAACTAGAACTCTAAGCTAAGTCTCTAAGGTAAAACACCAAACTCTTAACTAAAATTAAACTAAACTAGAAGTCTAACAAAAACTCTAAGCTAAGACTCTAAGCTAAAATTCTAAACTCTTAACTAAAACTTAACTAAACTAGAACTCTAACTAAAACTCTAAGCTAAGACTCTAAGGTAAAACACCAAACTCTTAACTAAAACTAAACTAAACTAAAACTCTAAGCTAAGTCTCTAAGGTAAAACACCAAACTCTTAACTAAAATTAAACTAAACTAGAACTCTAACAAAAAAACTCTAAGCTAAGACTCTAAGCTATAACTCTAAACTCTTAACTATAAACTAAACTAAACTTCAACTTTAACAAAAACTCTAAGCTATGACTCTAAGCTAAAACTCTAAACTCTTAACTAAAACTAAATTAAACTAGAACTTCAACAAAAACTCTAAGCTAAGACTCTAAGCTAAAAACTCTAAACTCTTAACTAAAACTAAACTAAACTAGAACTTTAACAAAAACTCTAAGCTAAGACTCTAGGCTAAAATTCTAAACTCTTAACTAAAACTAAACTAAACAAGAACTCTAACAAAAACTCCAAGCTAAGACTCTAAGCTAAAAAACTCTAAACTCTTAACTAAAACTAAACTAAACTAAAACTCTAAGCTAAGTCTCTAAGGTAAAACTCCAAACTCTTAACTATATCTAAACTAAACTAGAACTCTAACAAAAACTCTAAGCTAAGACTCTAAGCTAAAACTCTAAAATCTTAACTATTACTAAACTAAACTTCAACTCTAACAAAAACTCTAAGCTAAGACTCTAAGATAAAACTCTAAACTATTAACTAAAACTAAACTAAACTAGAACTTCAACAAAAACTCTAAGCTAAGACTCTAAGCTAAAAACTCTAAACTCTTAACTGAAACTAAAATAAACTTCAACTCTAACAAAAACTCTAAGCTAAGACTCTAAGCTAAAATTCTAAACTCTTAACTAAAACTAAACTAAACTAGAACTCTAACTAAAACTCTAAGCTAAGACTCTAAGGTAAAAACACCAAACTCTTAACTAAAACTAAACTAAAGTAGAACTCTAACTGAAACTCAAAGGTAAAACATCAATCTCTTAACTAAAATTAAACTAAACTAGAATTCTAACAAAAAAAACTCTAAGCTAAGACTCTAAGCTAAAACTCGAAATTCTTAACTAAAACTTAACTGAACTAAACTTTAAGTAAACTCTAAGCTATGACTCTAAGCTAAAACTCTAAATTCTTAACTGTAACTAAACTAAACTTCAACTCTAACTAAAACTCTAAGCTAAGACTCTAAGCTAAAACTCTTAACTAAAACTAAACTAAACTAGAACTCTAACAAAAACTCTAAGCTAAGACTCTAAGCTAAAACTCTAAACTCTTAACTAAAACTAAAGTAAATTTCAGCTCTAAATAAAAGTAAGCTAAGACTCTAGGCTAAATTTCTAAGCCAATGGGTTAAAGAAAAAACCTGAAAAATGTTGGATAATTTCTAAGTCTAAAAAATTCAGTCCGAAAAAGTATTAAAAAAATGAGGACGAGGCTCTTTGGGGGACCCGGAGGGCCTTTGGGGGTCTGGGGGGTCCTTGGGGGGCCGGGTGGGAGCCCGGGGGACCTTTGGGGACCAGGAGGTTCCTTCGGAATTGGGGTATGGCGATCGGGGCCCTTTGGGGTTGGGGTAGAGGACCTCACGACACTGTTCAAATAGAACTTGTTTACTATAACGACCACACTCAAAACCTCTTCTAAAACCCTTTCTAAAATCATCTTTTAAAATGTCTCTAACTGTTTCGCCGAAATAATTCCACAACCTGTCTAAAACGGTTTCGCCCAAATAATCCCCTAAAAGTAATTTCTGTGTGTTCCTTTTGTTTTTTGGCATCTCTGTGCTTTCACATTTCAAATTTCTAGGAAACCCTTTCCTACGTTAATCTCTTCATCTCATAAATGTTCCTAGCTAAACTATTAAGGTTTCGTTAGAATATCAATTTATCTCTCCGACTTAAAGCTCAGTGAAGCCGTATTTAAAAATAGAATTTCTATCTCTTTAGACTCCCACATAATTCCAAGATAACAAGTGATGTCATTTATGATTCCTGACACTAAAGATCAATGAAGCCCTATTTAAAAATAGAATATTAATTTTTCTCTCTGACCTAAAGAACGTTTATCCCTCAGACCTAAGATTAAAGAAACCATAATGTTTCTTAATTCCCCCTTCATGAATCAATAATTTCCCCGCCGATTATGTAAATCAATTTCTCAGGTTAGGTTCGCCTAAAGATCAAAGAAGCCATGCTTGTTTCTTAATTCCCCCTTTCGTAAATCAATACATTCTCCCCCATCGATTATGTAAATCAAGTTCTCAGGTTAGGTTCGCCTAACGATCAAAGAAACATTCGCGTCGAGCATGTACATTCTCACTGACAATGAACAGACATAAAACAGGAACATAAATTGCTGTTGACATCCATAAATGTGACAAAATTCCTGTTTTTCCTGATACACGTTGAACATGTATCCAGAATAGGCTGACTGCATTTCGCAGTCAAAGAAGCCGTTTGGTATGCAGATTAACGCAAACAAGACCAAAGTCATGGTTACATCACAACAGGAAATGACAGCCGGCCCCTCGATAGTAATAGACGGTGAACAAACGATAGTAATAGACGGTGTAAGGGTGTGAAACCTGGACATTAAAAGCTGAAAACAAGCGCAACCTCCTTGCATTCGAAATGAGATGTCGACACCGGATAGCCAAGATCAGATATACTGACCATGTCACAAAAAACGAAAAAGCCTGAAGTAGCGAGACACTATCCTGAACAAATCCCAAAAACAGCAACTGCGCTGGTTCGGCCAGGTTAAACAAATGAATCCCAAAAGTTTGCCCAAGATCGCGCTCGAAGGAACAGAAGGACTTCGACCACGGGGAAGACCTTACACAAGATGAGTCGAAAACTTTGACCGACAACACATTACCAAATATCCGGAACTGCACTTGACAGAACAGCATATCGAGCCCTAGTTCCTCAGATTTTGGAAGAAGTGGCCCCAAGATGTCACAAGAGGATCGATTGGACTTAAGTAAGTAAGTAAGTATGTCTATTTCCTAGCAAACTAAATTCATTATTGACATACAGTTTGTGATGTTCTTGTACCTCATTTCTCATTTGACTTTAAAAACTGGTATGTACTTAAAACAAGTAATTCTTACCACTAAGTTACATGGGCTGTCTAGGCGGAAGTCATCACTCAAAATGTAATGGCGCAGCAGCGTGTTTGGGATATGCTGTTAAAAGTAGAAATCAATCCTCAAAAAGTAACAGTCCTCTTTCATTTGTGTCAAAGTTGTTCAAAACAAGGCTTATCGCCTTCGAGCTGCAACAATTTTGTTAGTTCTTGCCCTATTCATCGGCTTGTTTCTTTACCCTGGAATCTATTGTTTTTCTGCTTAAATTCATTCGTCGGCGCGTGCTCTTAGTTCAGTTCTGACTGATGGTACTTGCTGAGCTACCGGATTACTCTTTTTTTTAGATTGACACTCTTTTTATTTATTTTTTTCTCTTGAGTCTGCGAAGATGTGTACTTGAATTTGGCGAAAAAAGACCAGTGCTTTCACTTGAAAAGTCTGACAATTTAGTGCAGAAAATCTGAATATTTTTCCGACCCCGCACTGGTTCGAAATCCAATAAATTCGCGACACCAACCAAAAATCTGAAAAAATACTAACGCAAAGGATGAAGCTTCTCATTTTCTATAAAATTGTTATAGAAATATGCTTTTGTTATAGGCTTTTGTTTGTTCGACTTTGACTCTTTTTGCCCTTCTTTTTGCACTCAGCCACGCAAAAAGTTTCTTGCCTCGCACAGATTTTACAGGTGGTATGCTATGAACCATGGACTTTTAGAACCAGTCAAGTACTGATTCTTTGCTTAGAATATATTATAAATTTCTGGACCTTGGTAGAAGAACGGATAATCCTTCTAAGAAACCAAAATGCCCTGAAAAATTACAAAAATACTGTGCTACTCATGAGCATTCATATTTTGCTATCAAAATCGGTATTAAAAATCAGACTAATAATTATAAACAATTATGGCAACCTATGGGCATACTTTTGCATGCTCAAAATAAAAAAAGCAGTGTAGCTCTAGCCTTGTAGGTACTACAGGTTCTAAGGGCTATGCCCAAAAGAGAGACTGTCTGATGCAAGAAGTATAAGAAAAGTTTATTGATTATCAGCTGTGGACTTAAGCTCCACAATTTTTGTTACTCATGATACACCTGAAGCAGTTGGAAAGTAATACAAAGCAGTTTTTTTATTCTTTTTGGGAATAACATTTGCGGTTTATATTTTTCTTATTCTCCTCACCCTCTGTTCATCTAGGCCTAGCTGGAGTCAAAGCTGTGCTTGCACTAGACTAAACGCACTCGTTTGCCATCACGTATGTTTTCACAGAATTGAGTCATTTCAAAAGGGGGCATAGGACTCATGTTTCTTTCTCTTTTTTTGCCTGGCTTGGCTTGTATGATACTGGTAAGGATAACACTTTTGAGCGAACTCTTGTGATTTAATGTTAACGTTTTTCAAGGTCAGAGACAGCTGCTCTACATTACAACAGTGTTCGAAAATGTCAAGGTCAGAAGACACTACACAATGGTGATTACGTTGAGAAAATTTTGCGCAGTATGTGCTATTTTTTATTGAAGGCCCATGACGTCAAAAATCACTGACGTTTGTTACACGTGGAAGATAAAAAAAACTTTAAATTATGCCATTCTTCTATTATCTTTCTTCCCTCCCAAGACGGTGCCCTATATCTCAGAAGAATCTTTTGCTGAAGACTAATTGGACCCGAGTCCAAATCTTTCGCAGTGTTAAAGTTCTGCACAACGTAAGCAGTTCATCTTCAAACGAGAATCATTCCGTTATTTGCTTCATCACCTCCACACATGGCATGCGAGTATATTCGTAGACGACTTCTATTTCAGTTTAGTCTGCTTTTGTGCTCAGGTTTGACTACAAGGTTTGATGAGACCCGTGAGCTGACAAGTGAGCACACATGTTCAATTGGAAGGTATTCTATTTCGCTGTTGGAACTGATATTCGAATATTAACAGAGTTTAAATTTACTACAGAACAAGGGCTAACTGCAATACGAACAGAAAGCGCTCCCACCACAAAACTTGTCCTTAATATGCTACCCATAAAATTCAGGGACGCGCAGCTAGCTTCGCCTGGATTTAGCTCTTCCCTTTGAGCCTACTTTTTCGGGACGGGGTTTTCTCTATTTCCCTTTTCTTTTTGATCTTCCTTCGCCCTTAAAATTTTCAACATCAATTTGAAAGATAACGAGTTTTCCGAAATGATGGTACTTCCAATCAGATTTAATAAGTATCAGACTAATTAAGTAAAACGCACTAATTTCGCCACAGTAATAATTACCGCTGGAAACTTAGGTTTGAGATTTAGTTAAGATTTGATGCAAGAAAACCATTCGATTCATAAATTCGGAAAAATTTGCCAAAACTATCAATCATGTAATAACCAGAGGTAGATTAAGGGGAAAGCCTCATTAATATCACGGCTTCTACCTATGGATGAGATATACTTCTGTTTTTTGTCTTCTCAGTCCTGTTTTTTATTCCTATCCATATGAATTTGTTCAAAAAATTTGGTCGAATTTTTTCGACTGTATTTCGATTTGATCGATCTGAACATCTCTGAAGACTTATTTACGTAGGTGTGTGTATAAATTCTAATAAGACTGTGACCTATCGTCAGCTGTAAGCTGCACACGGCTTACATGGCGACTCCCCAGCTATTGTATATTGAAGTGATATTGGAACTATACTAACCACAGATCTAGTTTTAGAGATGATCTTGACCTTTTTTTCCCTAGAAAGTAACAAAAGAACTGAAATATATTGTTACTCGACATTAAATAATAAAGCAAGTAGTGTTGTCAACTAAAATTAAGGAACAATATCAAAATTTGAAGGAACAGAAATTATTTTGTTTATTATTGGGGCTACCTTCTCCTTAACCCCTCGCTTGTTATGCCAAATTTTTTGTGCTTAAAAAAATCTTTTTATTTTTCAATTGAACAACCCTTGTGTTGTAGGATTCGTTCTTAAAGCATTGGGACAAAGTCAAAGTTTTAGCGTAAAGAACGGGGGATTGGTAACATTGGTAATGAGGAGGTAACAGCACCCCTAATATACGGAATAATTTCTATTCGGTTTAAGTTTTAATGTTGCTCCTTACTTTCCATTGAAAAAAAACTTGTTTTTAAAATTTATTTCCGTTCGTTTTTTCAAATCATGCCCAAGGCCAACCCAATTATGATATAGGCTACTTGACCCATAGACCCCCCAATTCCTTGCTGTCAAATTTTATGCATGAATAATTGTAACTTGATCGGTAGCGTCCCGATTTTTCATTTTCATTTTTTTTCTTTAGGAACAAAAATGTCGGATTCTAATTAAGATTTTGAACAAAATCTTGAATATTTATTCAAAACGATGAACAGTAGTTTTGTTGAATAAGTCCTTTATAATAGTTTTATTACAGAATTTTCGATGGACAGAAAGGGGTGTTATTGTTCGTATGGATGGAAATTCTGCGTGAACCTTACTCTTCTACGCGGCTGAAGCCATTGCAACCTCTACTATAGGGTTTTCTGATATTTAAGAGCAATGAAAATTGTGTACAAATTGGAACATTGAAATATCACTATTCCAAATCGCTGAAAATAAAGCTCCTGGTAGCATTTGCATGCATCCTCCCCCCCCCCAACAAAAAAAAAATTATTGGCGGGACTTATGATACTCAACCTCATCTTTCCTGCCTCTGTGCCATTGAGGATGTGAATACAATATGTTTAGTCCCATAGAAAAGATTGACGTTATAGGAGGGGTACTATTACTCCTCCCTCTATTACCAATAATAAAGGCATAGACCAAAAATTTTCAGGAGTAAAGAGGGGTTAGATGTAAATTTCCCCCTCCTTTCCCAAAACTCATTCTATATTTATTTGAAGGCTCAATGAGAGTTGGGATGGGAGTCGGTGTATTAAAACACAGTCTTTGAGCCGTCTTGTCTGCCGCTTACAAAATGACCCATCACCGCTCCTTTGTAATAGCTGATGTGCACTTACACTTCACTGTGTATAAATTTTGTCTATGAAATATGAAGCAAATCTGTTTGTAAATGAAACTTTAAAATAAATGTAAAGAATTTTTTGCAACAAGAAGGAAGTTATTATTCCGCAGCACATTTATTTAGGCTTAGTCTAATTGAAGGGGTATGACAGATTGATTTCTACCCCCACCCTCCGCCAAACCTCTTTCAATATTTATCTGAAGGCTCTTAGAGGGTCACACAATTTGGGCATTGAAATGCGTTGTTTTTGGCATTTAAACCCCCGCCCCCACCCCAACTACACAATTACCGACCTCCCCTTCTTCATAATAGCTGATGTCCAATTATACATTACTAAACATAATTTCAAGAAAAATCAGCTGAATCAACTTACTTCAATTAAGTATTAAAATATAATCATTTATCCTGTATGGAGAACGTGACTTTCCAGTAACGAATGTGCCACCACGGGGCATAATTTTTTTCAACTTGGTCGTCTTTGGGGCAAAATCGTAGTTTGGTGCCACAAAATGGCAGAAAATGACCATTTATGAGGGCATAATCTTTTTGCTCAGATAGGGAGGATACTTGAATTTTTAATTTCCATTCGAATGAGCCCTCTCCCGATCTCGTCGGACCATTGTTTTTATACGATCACCCCTGGAAGAAGCAACAACAAATAAACACGCACTTATGGCCTTGCTTTCTGGCAAAAAAAAATTCCAAAATTCCATATTTTGTAGATAGGAGCTTGAAACTTCTGCAGTATGGCTCCTTGACATGCTGAATTTGATAATGTGATTTTCATTAAGATAGCCTGATTTTTTTGGGGTGTTTCCCCCTTTTTTGAAAATCACGCAAATATTTTCAGGCTCGTAACTGATTGATCATAGGCAAAACTACCACAAATCAGCATCGATAAATTAATGAAATCAATAAGAATTCCAAATAGGGATAGGTCCTTTTATTAGACAGTGAAACGAAAATATAAAAACAAAGACTCTAAATATTTCGATGACACAGTCGGTCATCATCATCAGTAGAGCTACTAACATATCAAAATTAAAACAAACTGCTTTTATACTAAATAAAATAATTACTTCCGGTTCAAAGCAAGTTACCGGTCCATTGACTTAAAAAGTTCACTAACTGTTCTTGAATTTCTTATACTGCGTTGAGTAAAGGCGGGACAATTTTCTTCGAAATTGCAGGTCAAAGCAGGATAAAATGAATATTTGAAGAATAAAATGATAAATTTAGCAGCTGTAAATTCAACATTATTTCATGTTTAACTAGAAGAATATTCAACGCAGTATTACAAGATTCAGTTAGTGAACTTTCTAAGTCAATGGACCGATAACCTGCTTTGACCTGCAATTTCGAAGAAAATTGTACCACCTTTACTCAACGCAGTATAAGAAATTCAAGTGAACTTTTTAAGTCAATGGACCGGTAACTTGCTTTGACCCGAAAGTGATTATTTTATTTAGTATAAAAGCAGTTTGTTTTAATTTTGATATATTTGTAACTCTACTGATGATGATGACCGACTGTGTCATCGAAATATTTAGAGTCTTTGTTTTTATATTTCGTTTCACTGTCTAATAAAAGGACCTATCCCTATTTGGAATTCTTATTGATTTCGTCATAGAAAAGGCAGTGTGGTTATGGAGAAAATAGTAACGATAAATTAATGAAACCCAAAACGAAAAGAAATTACAATAAATAACCGAGTCAAGCTCAAAACGAGCAGATATTAACATGAATAGGGCTCAAAACCCCTGTGCCTTCCCAAGGCCAGAACATAAATTGCACTTAACGGAAAAAATATAAGTGTTTTTTACTTTTATAACTTTAATAAATCAAATAATATTAAGATTTTGATTACTAAATATCAGTAGGCCTTTATGTATATTAAACTGACAATGCACATTCATTTGTATTTTTTCAGTAAAGTGCAAATTATGTTCTGGCATTGGGAAGGCACAGAGGTTTTGAGCCCTATTCATGTTAATATCTGCTCGTTTAGAGCTTGACTCGGTTATTTATTGTAATTTCTGTTCGTTTTGGGTTTCATTTATTTATTGATGCTGATTTGTGGTAGTTTGATGCTTGGTAGATTATTTGATTTTATTTTTTGCTTATTTTTTGGTTTAATGGAGTTCTTTACTTTTCTTTGAAAAACTTATTTTTTGGAAAAAGTTTTTTTTAATTAGTCTTACAAAAAGCGGAAGTCTGAAACGATTTTTTTTTGTTTTTGCATTGAGAGTAAAAAATTCGACCTAGTGGAACCACAAGTCATGAGTATAACTAGTTGTTGCTGCTACAATTGCCAAACAACCTATCACAACACATAGCTGCCTGAGGATAACACAGCTATACACAAGCCTACTCCACCCTACCGTAGCAAAATCAGATGTCTTTAAAGTGAATTATCTGTCAAATAGGGGTGAAGACAGAAGCTCTGAAAATGGAAGGAGGGAGTCGGATTTTGTGTAGATCTGTTGTCCTCGAGTGGCTTTCTACTGCTATGAATTTCTAATAGTTACAGTAAGATAATTTATCTACTTAATAATTGTCCTTTAACAACCATAACCTAAATATTGGATCAGTTCGCCTGATTTTCGAAAAAGGGAGGAAGCACCCCCTAAAAGTTAAGGAATCTTAACGAAAATCAAACCATCAGATTCAGGGTATCAGAGAACTACTGTCAAGGTTTTAAAGCTCCGAAAAGATCGTTAAAGATCTGCAAAAATGTGAGTATTGTATTTTTTGCCAGAAGATAGATCACGGATGTACATTTTTTTTTTTTGCGCGGGTGATCGTATCGAACCAATGGTCCTAGAAAATCAAGAAAGGGCTCATTCGAAACGAAATTGAAAGTTCTAATGTCCTTTTCAGGTGATCAAAAGATTGGAGGGCAGCTAGCCTCCCTACCTCGTTCTTTCCCCCAAAGGAGTCCCATCAAAATTTTTAGATAGCCATTTTGTTCAGCATAGTTGAAAGGTCCATTAACTATGCCTTTTAAGATAGCATGAACCCCCACAGCCCCCTGGGGCAAGGTTTTCAAGCTATGAAATTTGCTCATTGTTTACGTCTAGTATCTTTTATTGGGAAGTAGACATACATTTTTCGGTTGGGGGGGGGGGGGTGAATTTCTGGGGGATTTTTCACGGGGAGAATTTTCCATGGGGAAAGAAGTCTCAGGGGTGAAATTTTCAGGGGAAATATTCAAACGGGCCACATTTCCTAGAATTCCTGTACGAAATTTCTTTTATGTCTTACTTTCTCTGCCGACTCAATTTTACATTCGGAGATATTAAGGATAATTGTCCAGGGTAAATTTTTACCAGGATTTAATTACATAGTTAATATTTCCTTGGAACAGGGGGAGTTTTACAGTGGACGGGGAACGAGTTTTTGCGGCATTATTTAAAAAACGATCAGAAATAAAAAAAAACAAGCTTTTTTCAACCGAAAGTAAGGAGCAACATTCAACTCAATATTACGTATATGACGGGGGTTGCCTTCTCCTCAATACCTCACTCTTTACGCTAAAGTTTGACTTGTGTCCCAGTTCTTTAAGAACAATTCCTGAAACACAAGGGTTGTTTAATAAGAACAATTAGAAGCTTCTTGAAAAGTACTAAAAAGCTTTAGCGTGAAGAGCGAGGTCTTGAGGAGCAGGCAACCCCCCTCATATACTTAATAATTTCTGTTTGTTTTAAGCTGAATATTGCTCCTTACTTTCAGTGGAAAAAATTTGTTTTTTTATATTAAATTCTTATATACATGGGCGTAGAGAGGGGGAGGCAGCTGCCCCCCCCCCCTAGACCTTCAAATTTACATTAGATATGGCTGAAAAAGCGGATGGTTGGAAAAGCAGTTGATAAAAGGTAGACGGTTGAAAAAAACTGGAAACAAATGGAAATTTATTCAATTCAAACAAGAAGCAATCATCCATAATGTCTTGGAAAGATTTAGCTGTAATCCAAAAAGATTAATGGTGAAGCATATTGATGATTTATAATTTTTGGTGATTACTTATTAATAAGGATAAGTGATAAGATTTGATTTCATAAGTATGATAGAACTTGCTGGCAATGTAAGGTTTTGTGAACTGCCAATATAACTTGAGCTCCCCCCCCCCGCCCTTCATCACAGAAGTGGCTGCCCCCTCCCCTAGGCAAGAATCTACGTACGCCCATGCCGACATAACTTCATCTCCCCCTCCATTACACTATCGACTGCCCCCCCTAGACAATATGCTGCCTACGCCCATGCTTATATATAATGATGGAAAAAAGAAAAAGAAAGAAAGCGGTTCCATTCTCAATATCTTTTAGTGTCGATTTATTTGTTGTTACTGTGATATATAATTTGTATTCTTCAATCTTCATGGCTGTTTTGTATGTCAATTTTCCTGTTCTTTTTACTTTAGCAGTGGAGGTTTCCATACCGGTAGTGCTACTTAGCGAAATGTTTTTGTTGGGGGGGGGATGTGTTTTCAAAATTAATGAGGGTTGGTACAATTTTTTTCTGTTTTGTTTATGAAATATGTGTCTTTGTAGATGTTAAGAGAGATTAAACTGAAATTGAAATATGGTTTCATTTTCCCCCTAAAATACCAACAAAGATATTTTACGGGGATTAAATCTTGGAAGAGGGTAGTGCAAAAAATCTAGAGAGAGGTAAGTGTGACTCTAACCTCTTCTGTTGGTGTCTATGCCCCATCCCGAACATGGGCGTAATTTCGTCAAAAGCCTGGGGAGAGGGGCAAAGTAGGAGCCGATTTTCCCAAGTCAAATGGAAATGGCCAAGTGAAAAATGAGCCATATAGTACCTTAAATGCAAAGGTATATTAAAGGAAATTGGTAAAACAGAGGTCTGACATGCAGTTACCCCTCCCTGCCCTATAGCAAATTTCGCCCCTGATTCCAAACGAGATGAAAACCATTGGAAATGAAACATTTGCTACGGCCCTGCTAGTAAGAAAATTTCCCGAAACTTAGCTTCGAGATTCAGTTACGATTTGATGCATCTGAACCATTCGAAATGTAAATTATAAAAATTTTGCCAAAACCATCAATCTTGTAATAACCAGAGGTAGATTAAAGCGGCGTTCACAAGCGTGTCTAGCTAGAACCCCATGTCTAGACACGTGTCTGGCCAGAATCCAATGTCTAGGCAACGATCGTTCACAAGTAAAATTCGGAGCTTAGCTAAAACTACAAATTTAGTTTCAAATTGTCATTTCTAGCCAATCAAGAGAGCTTATGCAGGCAGAACTTTCAAAATTGTAATCCCTTTTTTTACTGTCACAAGATAATGGATGTGATAAGCGAAACAATTGCCTTAGTGTGCTTCACTATTATGTCTGGTGTTGCATATTTGCCTAAAAATGAAAAAAAACAATTAATGAGAAAACAAAAGTTAAATTTCAGTTTACAAAGGTAAACATAAATGATAAAAATAGTGGAACTTGACACATTCTGATTGGCTATAATCGAAAATCCTAGATATTGAGTTCTAGAGTCTAGAACTCAATGTCTAGCCAAGCGCCTTGTCTAGCGTGTTTAGCTAAGCACCGAATTTTACTTGTGAACTGTCGTTGCCTAGACATTGAATTCTGGCTAGACATGGGATTCTAGCTAGACACGCTTGTGAACGCTGCTTAAGGGTAAAGCCTCATTAACTTTGCCGCTTCTTGCTATGGATGAAGTCAACTTCTCTTTTTTCTGTTCTGTTTTTTGTTTCCTATCCATACAAAGTTTGTTAAAAATAAGGTTTTAAGAAAAATATTTGTGTATTGTTAATGTATTTCCACGGTGAAAGGGGTGCCCTGTGGCGGAAGGGCACCCCGCAAAACCCGGGAATGGTATTTTTATGTAGTATGCCTTGTCTTCATCAATTATGTTTGGCTACCCAAATTAAAAAATAAAAGATGTTCTTAAAGTAGCATGGGCGCCCATAAGCTGAATTCCAGGGGGGGGGCAAACCTTGTCGAATCGGTACTTTTAATGCTATATAATAGAAATCTCAGAACAAAAATATAAAAAACAAGGCAGCATCATTCAGCCAGGGGGGGCCCCCCTGCCCCCCCCCATATGGGTGCCCATGTAAAGTAGTGTTGGTGACATTAAAGTTAGAAATTAAGTGAAAAAGATTATTATGTCACCGAGAGGAGAGGAGGTGGGATTAAAAAAAAGAAAAAAAAGTCTGTGTATATATATCTATATGTATTTATCTATATTTTAATAGGATTGTAATCTATCGACAGCTGATCACACGACTTGCATGGAGACTCCAGCTATTTGAACGGATATTTTAACTATACTAACCACACATCTAGTTCCAGAGGTGATCTTGGCCGGTTTGCCCTGGAAACTAACAGAAAAACTGAGATGTGTTGCTACTCAACATTAAATAATAAACAATTTTTTTCAACTGAAATTAAAGAGCAATATTAAAACATAAAACGATCAGAGCTTATTCTGTATACGAGGGAGCCGCTTCCTCCCTAATCCCTTCCTCGTTACGCTAAAAACACATTTGTGAAAAGTCTCTTCTGCCAATTCAACAGTGTTTCGTCAGTTGTTATTAAATAATTGGGATGAAAAAGTCAAACTTTAGCGTAAAGAGCGAGGGATTGAAAAGGGTAAAGCTCCCTTTAAATTGGGAATAATCTTTGTTTGTTTTAAGTTTTTTGTTTCCATTGATTTTTGAATTAAAATCAAGTTGCTGGTATCTAGCCGTGGCTAATTGTAGAAAAAACCAACACAGACAGTCTGAGTGAGAGGCAAAGCTGGCGTAAGCCTTTTTTAGGATGGTAAATAAATGATGTCATTTCACTTGTTGATAGATAGTCTATCATCCATTCATCCATCCATCCTGGGACATTACTTAGGTGGATAGTCATATAATTAAGGAATGATCGATATTTTTTGTTGAATCATGACGGACAATGTTCACTGGACTTGTATGCAAAACGGGGGACTGAATTTGCTTGGACTCACAGGCGAACAAGTTGCCTAAGCCTAATAGGCTTGTCCGCTTTGAGTCTCAGGTGGACTACCGTGTTTTATGATTCATACATGACCAATAATTCTCCTGGACTCGCTGGCGAACGGGGAGACTTATAGTTTTCCAACTATTTGGGGTAAACGGCATGGGTAGTAGCGGGAGTAGTATGCCGTCGTAGCCGAGTGGTTAGAGCCTCGGATTTGGAATCCTATGATCATGGGTTTGAGTCCTGTTGTCGCTGATTCTTTGATTTGGCGTGAAAGTCAATGGTGTGACCCAGTAAGCTCAGCCAGAGTCGACCCAGCTCTAGATAAGTACCTTGATAAATCTGGGGGGCGGGGGGGGTCACGAGAAGTGTCGGTTGATTTGCCCCCAACCATGCATTGTACTCTCTGCAGAAGGCATTGAATCAAGAGATCGGTACCTGTGCAACGCAAACCATTGGCCAGCATGCGAAAAAAATTAGGTAATGCTCCTTACGTTCAGCTGAAAAAAACTTTTTTTTTTATAAATAGGAATTTCAAATTTTTCTTAAATCAGGCTCGGCCTAACCAACATGTGATATGGGCTATTGGCCCCACAAACCCCGATTTTTTCCTATTAAATTATATATATCAGTAATTGTAAATTCATTGGTAACGTCCCGTTTTTACATTTTTTTTTCTGTTTAAGAATTAAAATATTGGGATGAAATTGACATTTTGGACAAAATGTGAATTTTTAGTCGAATTTTTGATGAACAGCAGTTGTTGAATAAATCCATTATAATATTTTTACTATAGAATATCGAATGGACGGAAAGCGGTATTAATGTTCAAATAAACCGACAGTCTGCGTGACTTTCGGTCTTCTACGTGGTTGGAGCCATAGCAACCTCTAAAATAGTGTTTTCTGACATTTAAATACATTGATCACATATGTTAAAAAACGTTATTTATAAGTAAAAATAGAGAAGTATTGCTGTTTTCTCTTCCCCCCCCCCCAAAAAAAAAAAATAGTTGAATTGATTCCTGACTCCCAAAATAGACTCGAATTTGTTTTGCCTCCCATTGGTTAGCAACTTATTGGGTATGTTTGAAAACTCAGATAAACCTAGGAGAAAAACAATATGAACTAAAAGTGGGTTGTAATGATTCTGAAACCCCAAATTGGGCCAAACGATTGTTTTCGCCAATGAGGTTAAACTTTTAAGGCAAAATAGAGGGGACAATAAGACTAAAGAAGACAGTAGATTTTGGAAGAAAACTTGTTTATATCAATTCTAAGCGCGGAAAATTTGAATTTTGGGGTTGCTTCAGTCATATAGAAAGATAAAATATAGAAGATAAAATCACTTAGGAGAAGTGATGTTTAGGTTCTTTTTAGTTAATTTTTATTCGCTATTTTGGAGAATTTAGTCTTATTTTTTAGAATTTAGAATTTTTAGAAT
The DNA here is from genome assembly GCA_027921565.1 of Artemia sinica. Taxonomy (NCBI): domain Eukaryota; kingdom Metazoa; phylum Arthropoda; class Branchiopoda; order Anostraca; family Artemiidae; genus Artemia; species Artemia sinica. Next base: position 37,687 of record JAPEVW010000376.1, read on the forward strand.
TTTAGTCATGTGAAAATTTAAAATCTTGAGAATTTAGTCGTATTATTATAGTCTAGTCGCTATTTTTAAGAAAATACGATTACGTGTTGAAATGTAACATCAGAGAAGTGTAAATTACCAAAAAAAGAGAAACGAATCTGAAAAGAGAAAAGGCTTAATTACTGAAAGAATTGTGTTTGGGAAATAGAGAGAAGCGAAATATTGAAAGTTATATGTTGTGTAATAAATTATGTGTTGAATTTTCCATTCGAGAAATGTAAATTACCAATAAAAGAAACAAATCTGAAAAGAGAAAAGACTGAAAGAATTGTGTTTGGGAAAGTTAGGGAAGCGAAAAATTAAAGTTGAATATACTTAAAAATCATATAAGACTAAGTGTTTAATAATGCTCTTTTTTAGGAACATCAGAAAATGGAGTAGAATCAAGAAATTCGATCAACTCGAGTGCTCTGTATACTTTAACGAGGCAGAAGTCCACTGAATTTTTAATTTTTGATTTACGAGACGCGTCACACTTCCAAGAATCGCATATCAAGCACCTCAACTGTTTCAGTATACCAGAAGAGTTTATAAAACCAGGGTAACATAATATTTCCTAATTTATTATAGCTCCTGGTCGATATTTTAGGCCAAATCAGTTAATATTTCTTAGGCTAAAACCAACTATTCGGTTTTAAAAACCAGGCATATATTTTGTATTATTTTGGTACAAAACAACCATCCAAGATCGCGGGGCAAGGGGTGGCGGAGGTATCACAATGAAAAACATCTCCAACCACCCCATTGTGTCTGCCAAAATGTTTTTGTTCATTGATAAAAAAAGTGTTAGTTTAGGGGAGTTTTCAACCTCGAAGCAGTACCTCTGTGTAAGCAAGCAAAACAGCCAATGTTTTTATTTAATTTTTTCAGGCGTCAATGGTTTTTTAGCATTTCTTTTTAAATTAGCCTAATTTTAGAATAAGAGTTAGTATTTTGGTACCACAAAAACAGGTATTATTTTGGTAAAAAAAAACCAGACAGTTTAGGGTAAAACCAAATCAGTTAATAGTACGACACCTTTAGGTTCAAGATGTTGGTGATGAAGCGCTTGAATAACTCTTAGCTATGTCTTTGTTCAGATGTCAAACTCCATGCAATTTCACATAGTAAAAATGTGTTTTTGATGCAATGAAATGCATTCCTGAATGAAGGAGAGTCCACAAATGTATATTTGGGAGCAAATTTTGTTGTTTTTATATGAGAAATATTTTCCCTGCTCAAAGTAAATAATTTCTGAGACCACACTGGCTAATCATGATAAACAAAAAATCGCGAAGAAAGGAAACGAGGACAATTAACAGCCAGTGAAAAAATTGAAAAATTATGCAAATATTTCGGTCAAGACCTCCGCTTGACCGTCCTCAGTGCAGAATAAAACTGATAAAAATGTAAAAACCAAACCTTAAAATAAAACACACCAAACTAAAATTGGACGACCCTTTCCTAGTAACGGTGAAAGGGTTACCCTTTTCTTCGCGAAAGGGTTTCCTTTCTTCGCGATTTTTTGTTTACCCTGCTCAAAGATAAAAGCGAATGTAAAGTTTCATCCTCTGCTCATTGGGTAATTGGTTTTAGATGAGTTGCTGGAAAGAAAGAATATTTATTAGTTTATTTATTTACTCTCAATGTAGAGGAGTCTATAAAATACGTAAATCCAATTGCATAGGTGTTTTAACAAAAAGAACATAGCAAAAATGGGCTTAGAAATATAATTCAATAAATTCATGTCAAATAAGAAAAACTAAAAAAAAACTAACATCTGAAGTATTTTTGAAATTCTAAAAAAGAGGGAGAGGCATATGGAATATATTCAGACTTGTAGTAATTTATTTGTTATTTTGGTCTTTGCTAATTCTAACGGTTCTGTGATTTCAAGTCTCGAAACTATTACTAAGACAATTTGAAAAATCAAGGAAAAACTTACTATACCGTATTTAAAGTGTGTCTAAATAGAACCTAAGATATCCTGATGATAAACACCATATAACCGTATTATAGATCCAGATACCTTTTTAATTTTTTTCTTTAATATTCAAAATAAACATGGAAGGTAATAGTGGAAATAGTAGAATAGTAATAGTATTAAAACATCTCGACCATTGTTCGCCATATAATATATGATTTTTATCTTATCGGCCCGTTTTAGAACGTCAAGAATCTTTTAGTCTCTTGGTCTGTCATAATTTAAAACCTCCCTTGTTCTGTAGCTTCTTGTAGTGGATACTGATAAAAACCTTCATAGTAAAAATGCGCTCCGGGTGAAAAAAAAGAAAACAAGTCCTAAAATAATTGGACCCTTTTTTGATAAACCATTTTTTTAAAATCAATTCTGAAAAGAAGTTTTCGGACCCTTTCGGGTTCGCCAGTGTTCCCAACCTAATCTTTAATCGTAAGTTGGGATATCTTTGGGTTATAGAAAAATTAATAGAATTTTCTAGTTGTTCTTGTGGACGAGCCCTATTTTCAAGCGAACCAATCTTTTTTTGTCCACTTTTTATTGCACTGCAACTCCCTAGCGCCCCAAAATGAAGACTAAAATAGTCTTGTCGATCTGAGAAAAGAGCCCCATTGTCTCAATGACCAAAGGATCTAAGTTTTAATTCCATCAAGAAAAAATATCATCTTCTGGTTCCCTTTTTTTCGGGATCCATGACCCCCAAAAACTAATTGATTTTACATGTTATGATCCCCTTGGTCCAGAATCTATGAGTGTAAGTTTCAACTTGTTTAGAACAACAATATTTGCAAGCCCTTTTCTGGTCCCAGTTTTGGGTAAGGCAATATAGGACAACCTCGTCGCAGTGTAACAATTTTACCCTCTTGACAAGAATAAAGGTCCCGTTGGCCCATGGAACGGTTTCTAAATGGTTGAAAGTTTCTAGCCGATTTGACGGCTAAAATAAGTAACTTTTTGTTTGTCTAAAACCTGTCTGTGAATAATGTATGATTTGCTTAACTTAGGGCTGTTATTCCCCTAGCTGCATTGCTCGTGCTATCCACAAAGGGGAACAATTTGGACCTTTCAACTTACTTTAAGAAAAAAATAATTATCTTGAAATTTTGTCTTGGGGGCATTTGAAAAAGAAAGGCTCGGAATGTGAGATGGTTGCCAGCCAGTCACCATTGGTCATTAAAAAAGAATACTATAATTTTCAGTTTCCTGTCGAATGAAACAGACATGCAGTGGAGGAGGGAATGGGATTAGCCCCCGGGCTCCACCCGAAGTCCTAAACTCTTTTGTTCAAATTATAAATTTTTTTTTATTAATTTTCCTTCCCCCGGATTAGATATTTCCTTCGCACATACCTTTAATGAATCCGTTTTTTTAAGTTTCTATGGCCATCTGTTCCGTGTGGAGGGACTAAAGAAATGTGAACGGGAGACACTGTACGTTAGCAAGTCGACACTTGTGCGTTAACTCTGAACAAGAAATTTTGCTGAAATGTGTTTATTGCCCTCTGATCAGTTGCGGTTCAGGCCTCTCTTACGCCTGGGGCAAAATCTTGGTTAGCCCCCCTCCCCCCTTACCTCCCATAATGTTACAGACCGAATTTTTACAAAATTTTCATTTATTAACAAAATGTTGCCAAATGCACCCTCTACTATATTTAAATAAAAAAACAAAAAAAATACAAAATGGTTATAACCGTTAGATTATTTATTTGAAATTTTGTAGCGCTAAATTTCTGTGCCTGGCAAGTGCCCCCTGTCTCCCCTCTAAAACTGCCTCTGATTGAACTTTCTGCTGATATTCAGTGGGACTAAAAGCTTGAAGAGGTAATTTCTAAAGAAAAACACATCATAAACTCTTAATTTTAGAACAACACCAAGTGTAATAAAAACATACCTGCCAGAGACCACTAAGCAGATTTGGGACAGAAGAACCAGAATTGACAAAATAATTTTGTACGACTGGGATAGCCGTGCTACTAGTCCTTCATCGACGATCCAGAGTCTCCTAACACTATTTCTTAAGTGGGACAGGGACTTCAATACCAAGACTGAACTTCTTGTACTCGATAGAGGATATGAGGACTGACTAATTAAATACCCTTTGCTGTCAACAAATGCCAAGACCAAGAAGCCTGAACAGAGTAGAACAGAAATTGCCTCTTTTTCTAAAATGGTTGGTGAGTAATTTTTTTTGTGGCACTTATTGTTTTGTACCTAATTAATATATTATTAGATATATTATCAAATTATTAATCAATATTAACGTGTTATTAATATTGATTTATTAATATTTACAATAAGTTATATATATTAGATATATTAAATAACAATTAAATAAAAAAAACTTTAGAATCAAACCTCTATTTTAATTTTTTATTTTAAATATTTTTATTCTGGTGCCCTTTTAAAAATACATTCGTATATATTTTTTTAATATATTTAGCACTGCAAGGGCTGGTTGTGGTTGTTTACACGGGGAAGGAGGGGGTTTACAATCTTGTGTGTGGAGCTTGAGCATCGTAGGTGGCAAATAATTCTGACTTAAGAAAAGAATGGCTCTTTCCCTCATAGTAATAATTTTACCAGTAGTATAGTTTATTTAATATATTTATGCAATTAATATATTAAATATATTGATGATTAATTCTTTGTGAGCGCTCATTGTTTGGCATTCTAATGTTCTTCCTCTTTTGGTCTTGTTCAAGAAAAACTTGAAACCATCTTGATACAAAACTCAATTTTAATAGGTAGACTGTAGTTCAGCTTAAACGTAAAGCGAAACGGCTTGACGTCTGTCGGAAAAAAAAAACTGAATTAGTGTCCCGTATCACTAGGATCAAGTTGGAATTGTTCTCTTATAAAGTGCTTATCGTTTCATGCGCACAAAAAAATTTTTACAACTAATTTTTCTTGTCTTATTGCTTCTTTGTTTTCCTGTTTGATGTATAAAAGGGCTGAATCTGTAACTCTGCCCATTTGTGTAAATATATACACTCTTGCTGGAATTTCCATGATTGGAGAGGCGAGAATTCATCAAAACAGCTACAAAAACAGGTGTAACAAGAATCCTAATATTTTGGGATTGCACTAGGTGATTGATGTTTTATAAACTCTGTTAATATCAAGATATGCCACGAATAATTGGATCTTGAATTACTCATCTCAGCAAACACGATGTCCTACAAAAATGTCCAAAATGCCTACACAAACGTAAAAAGTTCCTTCTCCCTATTCACTGTCAGTCTTTGCTTCTTTCTCTGAAATTTTAACCTCGGAAATTTCTAAGCTTTTCCTATTCTACCGGAAGACGTCCTGATTTTGTTTTGGTAGACTGTCACGTTTCATCTTTTAAAAAGTCATGATAATACGACTGAATTGTGTTTTTCGTACGACCTTTCGCTTTAACCCACATATTCTTTTATGACTACTTGTCTGAAAGTTCCCCTGGAAAGGCACCTAATTTATTTTAATTATCTTTTTGAATTTTCCACGTTTCAGAACCAGACTTGGCAACTAATACAATATAAGTAAAATCTCAAATGTATTTTAAAATATGTTTTATTTTGCTCAGAAAATATTTATAATTTTCCTTATATAATAGCCACGTTCATGATAAAATATGCTAGGCGCCTTTTATTAGACTTTACTAGTGAAACTAGTTGTTAATTAGAGCATTATGGGCAGTAATTTTAGTTATGGCTTCCAAAATGTGATTATTATAATAAAATGTGAGGGTGGTCATAAGGCCGGGAACCATGGGACTTTGATTTTTCGAATCATGGATATTTAAACTTGCAAATATTATTTTTTTTTTTTTTAATCATCGGGATGGCAGTTGTACTAACTTTTATTTGGTGGTTTTTCTGTCTCTCAGTAATGGCCATGGCTAAATATGGCCTATGGCTTATGGCTATGGCTACACCCACGACTGCATGTCCCTTAGCTATCTTCATTCTTGCGTGCTTTATTGCGCGTAATTCTTTTTATCAGCAAATATTCCGTTTGCCCAGGGACAAGTACCCGGAGGGGGGAGGGGGCTAGGGGTTTTAAAACCCTCCCCCCGAAATGTTTATCTGACTCGTAAAAAGGTGACAAAAATGGATATAAACAAATTGTATGCGTTTTTTGAGGTTTTTTGTGTATCTCCCCCCCCCCCGAAATTTTTTTTAGTAAACCCCCCTTCGAAAAAAAAATCCTGGGTACGGCGTTGCCCAGGGACGCACCTCTATCAGGTTTACTGGTGAGTATATATGTGAAACGCCTTGAAAATTGGGCTTTAGATTCGTCTTTTTTTGTACAAGTCTACTGGGGATGCAACTATGAGGAAGATGAACTTATGGGCTTTTTAGACAACCTTAATGTATATGACAGAAATTTGCAATTTACTCTTGAAATTGAAAATACAAGTGAAATTCCGTTTTTATATGTAATAATTGTTCGTGACAGTGATGAACTGGATTTTACTATTTACAGAAAATCTAAAAACAACAGCAAATATCTTCTTTTTATATCTGATCACAAGTTAAAAGAGGTGTTGTAACTTCTCTCGTGAACAGTGTCCTAAATATTTGCTCGGATTTTTATCTTACATCCGAATTAAATTCTATGAGATATGATTTTTGGAAAGGGCTATCTTATCCTGTTTATTAATAATACATTTAGCCGTAGACTAAAAAGACATTCGCTTAAAGTCAAAGATCTTTTATCATGTGAAATTCCTAATAAAACTTCGAATGTAATATGCCTTCCAAGCATACCAAAAATTACTGCAAAATGGAAAAAATAAGTTTGTAAACAAAATAATATGTATGTAGTTTTCACAGGTAATTTGAAAACCAGGCAATTTGAAAACCATGAATTGAAAACAAGGTAACTTGAAAACCATGAATGCAAAACCAGATGATTTGAAAACCATGGATTGAAATTTGAAAACCAGGTAATTTGAAAACCATGAATTTTCTAAACTCTATTAGAAAATTAGAGTTTTCTAAAATCTATTATATAAACAGCTTTGAATAATTTTCGATTGACTGTCTATTTTCTAATTTCTTTTCACCAGTGTTTGGCTCTATTTGGCCAAAATTTTTTGTTTTGTGGCAGAAAACGGTCATTTGTTGTGGTAAGACCCCAGTCACTCCTCAAAAGGGGTATATTAAATACCATGTGACTGCGGCAATTCTTATATGGGTGAAACTCACCAAAATTTGGAAAACCCCTTCAGCACCATAAGGATAATATAACCATTGGTTTAATTCTTTTTTTTTCAAGACCACACTGCCTTTCTATAACGAACAAATAAACGTTCAAATGGGGAAAAATCCATTTGAACATTTATAAATTCTAATAGTGTTCATAATTCTTGTCATTCCGCTGTACGTCAGCAGCAATATTTTGGAAAACCCTAGCCTTGCAATACTTTTCGAAAACCCCTCCTTCACTTGTAATGGTTTGGGCATTAAACCAGTTGTACAAGAGGCAGTAGATTTGAAACTTAAGTAATAATACTTCTTTAAATAGAAATTGGGGTAAAGGGATAACAAGCAAATTTAATAAAAAGGATTGAGTAAATTATATTCCAAAACCAATTGTTAATACAAATGAACTTGGAAAATTTTAATCTTAGTTTTAGTGGTTACGTATTTAATTGGGAGCTTTATTTTAAAATTTATTATATCTGCTTTTATATCTATTATATATTTATTATATCTTAATATTTATTATACAAAATTTATATTTTATTATTATTTTTATTTTATATTTATTTTATTTTATATTTGCGCATTGCTGATGACGGTTCTTAGATACAGATGCAAAAAAAAAAAAATCACTCTCTTCAAATAATTTCTCAGTGTTTTTCCTTTTGTTGTTTGTGTTATGGAAAAGCAGTGTGGTCTTCGTTATTATTTATTGTGCAAAAAAAAAATCAATGCTGAAGATCTTCATGTACTAACCCTGTGTTTAATTCTTCTTTCTGGTTTGGGAATTAATATAAAATAGTGTTTTATACACTGTTTGCTGACGTATTATATCGACTGGGCGAATTGGTACTCACTTGAATGTAAAGTCTTTTGACCCCAATTTGAATAAATTAAACCACATTAGTGAAGTAGTGTATCCAATTTCAGTGCACTTTAAGCTTTTTTATGTAATTTTCTATTAAACGTAATTTTTTATTAAACTTGCTTGTGGTAGGTACAGAAATTACTGTATGTACTCCCGCATTGGCAGTTTATTCATATTTGTATATTTTCGACAAGTTCTGATTTGATAGAAGTTAATATTATTTTTGCAGCTGAAATAGATTATGAAATCACAGTAAGTCCAGGGAAGCCCAAAGTGGAAGAAATTGAGAATCTCAGGTCAAAAGGATTGCTTGCCAACTTACCAGAGTTTGATCGATCCAAAAAACCTGCTGCTGGCTTAAAGGATGTTCCTCTGGAGAACCAGAATTTTCTTGAAGATAGGAAATCGTCTTTGAATAGGTAAAGCTTTCAAATACCATCAGTTCCGTTTGTACTCAGGAAAGGTGGGAATTTACCCCCTTTTCCAGATTTCCTAACCTCCACTTCTCCCAATAAAAAAAAAAACCACTAAAGTAAAAATGCCAAAATATTTAGTTGGGTCTAATAAAATATCTGACTGTCATATCCCCGCCAATAGGAAACAATTCTGAAACCCCCTTGATATGTAAAGAAGGGCCTTTTAAAAACTCCCATTCTCAAGAATTTGTTAACATCATCAGTCGAATGAAAAAGTATGTAAGTCGCCACTTCTCATTTTCTTGCGAGAATAGGAAGATTTCCTGTAGGCGATAACTTGAAAACCAATCATAACTGAGGTTGGTTTTGGGTCAACTCCGCTAAGTCGTTTCGACATAATTAATCTTCGAGGGTATGGTATTACATTCAACCAACATCAGTTATGAATGGAAACGTTATATCAGTAACGTTATATGGTAACGAATCAGTAACGTTGGTTTAGAGGTACGTGCCCCTAAAGTTAAGCGGTTAGAATTTTGAATCCCTCGTGTCTTAGAATTTTGAAACCCTCGATGCTTAGAATTTTGAATCCCATTATTTTAGCGTTGGCTAAAATAACGGGAGACCAATGTAGCAATTGGACTTTGAAGGTGCATTGTATAATTGAATATTCCAGTTATAGGGGAATTCATTTTTCAATATATGGCTTTAAAGGGATATACTACTGCACTAATAAATTGAAAAAAAAAATTAAAAGGTAATAGCAACAGTGATGTTTCAGGCAAATAAAATGGATATTTTTGAGTAGACAATGCAGAGACAATCGATGCTAAAGTTTTGGGTTTCAAATCCATAAATCCTACCACATTATAACTATTACCTTACTATTATTTAGCTATTATTTACTATTATTATTTAACTATTATTGCTGTAAAACTATTATTCTACTGAATATTTTAGTTGCTTTGCTTTATTTTTGTGTTAGTTTTTAACTAGATAATTTATATAAAGTAAATAGACTCATGATGAGATAGAATCATGATTGAATGTATGTTGATTCATTTTTAACGGAAATAACAAAATACTGAAAGTTTGGATTTTGTTCGAAATCCAGCTAGTTTTGAGAATTATTAGGATTCAAACCCGCTATGAATAGAATTTTGGTAAATATACAAACCGAATTCTGGCCCTGGCCTGTGTTGAAAAATGTAGAATAAAGTTTTAGGAGACTTGTCAGATTATTATAATTTAGCAGGCTTGATTATTTTACCTGTCCTGGCTGAGAGCCATGAAAATAGCTATATTCGCTTTCAAATATTTCTTTGGTGTAATTACATAAATTTGACCTTTCCTGGACGTTGAAGAGTAAACACCTCTGTTAAAATCTCTGAGCTTTTTGAATTTACTCAACGAAAAGGGCATCCAATTTTAGAGCGATTTAGACCTGTGCTTGAACTTGCGGTTGCTGTAGCAAAATTTGCCACATTTTGTGGCTGACGGCGGGGATAAGATCCCTGAATTTGTGAGGCATTAAAAGGGGGATACGGAATAGGGACAAAGTGCCTGCTATTCCCGCGCTGCCAAAATTGTACTTTTTTTTCAATTCCAGTTTTCCGTTTTGGCTTTTGATAAGTGTCTAAACTCTATTAATCAGTTTATTGATTAATAGGTACATATATTTATAGTATATTCAAAAATTTATATCGGTTAATAATTATTGGTTAATATATTAAACCTATTTATCGAAATTTTGATAACTTACCAATTCATTTAGGGATTTCTTAGCCTTTTCAATTACAATATTCACGCAAGAATATGTTGCTATAAACACTGTATTATCATCTAATGACGTATGTCATACCCCAAAAATATAAAGACACACGGTATTTACTTAAGTCAGACACAGCATGGCCCATAACTTTGAACAATGTGGAATACCAAAATAAATATCAAAACTTCTATAAATTGAACCGTCGCTGTTTTAATCAATTTCCATCTAATCAATCACTAATTACTTTCTTAATAATATTTAAGCTATTTAAAAAAGAACTATCCTGCTCAATGAAATATCAAATTCAAAGATTTTGGCAAAATATATGGACATTGAAAGCAGAGGTGGTTTTAGGAAGAGGGGCAGAGGGAGCACTTAACCCGGCCGCAGAAATTTAAGGGGTGCAAAATTTTCAAATAAATAATTTTATATTTATAATCATTTTGTAATTTTTGAAATCTGATTTTTATTAAGATAAAGGAGAGGGCTCAGTTAACAACCGAAATTTTATTTTTTCCAAATCTCCCATATAAAGTAGCAAAAGTCAGATTTGAATAAGAGAAAGATTTTTTTTTTTTTAATTTGGCCTGAAAGTTTTTGAGTGACAAGAGGGAGGGGAGGGTGCTAATCAAGATTTCTCCCAGGGCGCAAGAGATAGAACCGCAATTGATTGAAAGTAGTTATTCACCACGTTCATGTGCAGATAAAACTGTGTAGAATGGGGAAGAGCGTCAACAGTAGAGTGGTCTTTCCTGAATCTGAACTGTGATCTTGCGAGAAATCTATATTGGCTGAGGTGATTGCCTAGTCTTTTGTGCTTGACCTTTCTATATAGTTTTTAAAATGAAACAGCATCAAGTTCGGTCTCAGTTTGTGGACTCGGTTTTCGACTTCATTAATGCAAATTTTTACTCTTTGCATATTTTAATTTTAGAAGAAACTTCTGTTTTCCAGTATCATGTTTTATCAGATAAACAAGAAAATACAAATAACATACCATCACTAATTGATTGTTATCAAATTGAGATCCTTCTGGCGATTTTAAATTATAAATATGTTTTTTTTTGCTTTTGCTCCTTCGTATTAGTTTCATCAATATTTATATTGACTCCCAAATTGTTTCATCTTTAAAAGGCTGAATAATTTCATTAAGTTCGCTAATAATTAGCGAAATAGCCTCCAAAAATATCATAAATTTCTTCACTTCCAACGACTGTTCGATTATCAACTAATCAGGCTATTCTGAGTTTCAATCTTTCCACCAATATTTAACACTTCACTAACGATTTTCTGTGTACCTTTAATGTTCGCCTTGTCATTTTCAATATTCTTCCGTAATATTCTTGTCTACAAAGACCTTTAAAGCTGATTTTTCCGGTGGCGACCTCATATGATTGAATTGACATAAAGCGCGTACATTTTGTTTTTGCTCTATACGGAGAAAATCCTTTTTGACGCATGGCTGTCTTTGGAGTCAATTTTATCAATCTAATTTGTTCAGTTTCATTTGATTCTACATTATGTGATTTCAAGGTTCTTGTTAATGCAAAATGCAAGTTGGATAGAATTGTCTGGTGCACATCGCTTGCAGAGCTGCCCCATCCGTTTATTTTTTTTTATCTCAAGAATCTTGTATGTATCGAATTAACGACGCTTCGTGACTACTAAGGTCCTTGCGTTGCCCCTGCGGTGTGTTGCTTCAGTGGGGTTCGATCTCTGGGCCCCTTACCTTACCAAGCTGAAGATAAACCCACTGCGCCACCACAGGACGCGTCAAGAATCTTTAATATTTCACTGAAAATTTTTCAAAAAAGAGAATTAGTGTATGGCCAATTAATTGTAACATTCTGACTTTAATACATATCTTTTATTTTCCAAAGATGAGGGAAGGAATTTTGAATATAACCTAAGCTTCTCGTTCTCAATATCTGGCATTCAATGACTTTGAGAAATTACGAAATAATAGCATTTATCATTTTTGATTTTTTTGTGTTTGTTTATCTTCTACTTATCTTTTTTTATCTTATTCTCTATTACCTTTTACTTTGTTGCGATATACTCATATTTTCATACATTTTCTTTTCCCCTTGTGTTGTTTTTTCTGTTTCCCTACCTTTCTCAATACAGGCTGTCAAATAATAAAAAAATCACTTTATTCAATTTTACTTAAAAAAAAAAAAAACGTTTTGAACAGAGATGGGAAATAGTGGTTGACTGATTTCAATTTGCATTTCAAAGTATCATCCAAACTTTGTCTGTAAAATTCCTATCGACTATATTTATTATGATAATAGTTGTAAAGCTCTTTGCTTAATGAAAATATTGTACATGTTTCAATCTGTTTCAGGTCGAGTAAGACTAAGACGAAAAGCATAGCTCAGAGAGGAGGTCAGTGGGAGCTTTCGAGGATGGAAAAAGAGTTGCTGAAAGAAGAAGTTGCAGTGGGAGCTTTCGAGGATGGAAAGAGTTGCTGAAGAAGAAATTAGAAAAAGTTTGGAAGAAAAAGAGATTGTTTGTAATGAAGAATTACCTAAGTATTTTTATGAAGAAACTAATAAACAGGTAAATACATTTGTGTTAACCCTTAAAATGTAGTTATCACATTAATAGACACGCATAGCACCATCAAAAGAAGTTGAGGGCTCTGTTCAATTGAGTTGATTTCAGATATGCTCTTTTTGGAGTCCTCAATATTTTCTGGGAGAGGTCTATTTCGAAATAGACCTCTAATCCACAATACTATTGACAATAACTCAAATCCACAATACTATTGACGATAAATTTTGACAATAACTCAAATCCACAATACTATTGACAATAACTTTTGACAATAACTCAAATCCACAATACTATTGACAATAACTCAAGTCCACAATACTATTGACGATAAATTTTGACAATAACTCAAATCCACAATACTATTGACAATAACTCAAATCCACAATACTATTGACAATAACTTTTGACAATAACTCTAATCCACAATACTATTGACAATAACTTTTGACAATAACTCAAATCCACAATACTATTGACTATAACTTTTGACAATAACTCAAATCCACAATACTATTGACAATAACTTTTGACAATAACTCAAATCCAGAATACTATTGACAATAACTCTAATCCACAACACTATTGACAATAACTTTTGACAATAACTCTAATCCACAATACTATTGACAATAACTTTTGACAATAACTCAGATCCACAACACTATTGACAATAACTTTTGACAATAACTTAAATCCACAATACTATTGACAATAACTTCATATGCTCATAAGATACATGCTACTGTTTGCATTCTAGATTTAAATACTTCCAGTGTCAAAATAAAGTCGAGATGTGTTTTTTGAATTTTTGATGCCTTTTTTTTGCTGACTAGAGATTTTAATTTGGGACTTGCCTGAAGATAAATGCATCCACTCAGTGGAAAGGGGAGATGCCTTTTCTCATCACTTTTTGTGATTAATGATATGTTTATCATTTAAAACGGCTTAAATTAGTCCTGCTTCAGCATACTTTCATAGAGATATCAAAAGAGGAGAGGCCTTCAAAAGAGGCCTCCGGACAGGCAGTAAAAATGGTAACTTATTAACGCGAATACCACACTTCACAACTTTTTCATAATTAAAATCATTGCAAGCATCAAATGTCATAAATATATCTACTACCCAGAATGCAACTTAAAAAGTATTATCAACTACCGTTCTTTATTTAAAGAAAACAACAACACATTTTTTTTTAGGTTGATTATTATCCAAGGCCGTATCTCGGGGGGTGGGGGTAATGGGGTTTGACCCCCCTCCCCCCCCCCCCCCCCCCCCCCCCCCCACCCCCCCCCCCCCCCCCCCCCCCCCCAAAAAAAAAAACTTTCGTCACACCCGTAAAACGTAACCAAAACGCTTATAAACAAATTTTTGATGCGAATTTCAAAGTTTTTTGTTACCCTTGTTTTGTTCAACTTGTTTGGGGAAAGTATAGCGGGTCTGCATGCCTAATGTGTTAGGTACAATTATTCTGCATATTATATAGTAAGAATTGTTTTCTAACTTCACACTGCCCAAATACTTTATCACCAACCCCCGCACCCCTAATGTGCAAATATATAGTACAAATTATATATTTTTATCTATTCTGTCACTTCTCTTTGTCTTATCTCACGCTAAACTGAAAGAAACTAACGAAAAAAAACCGATCCTATAATGCGTCAATGAATGAACAACTTGAGCGGTAGGGGTTTTATCATACAAGTACAAATTTTTTTTTGTACCCCCCCCCCCTGAACAAAAATCCTGGATCACCTTTTCCTGTAAGTCTAAGCGAAGCTAAGAAAATATATGTTTTGGGGTTGAAAAAAAGCTTCAAGTTTCAATTACTAATTTTCGAATTTTAATTCATGTTCTGGCGATGAAGGACAACCGATTGCCAAAGATACTCCTTTTCAAGCAACCACCTAGGGTCAAATGATCTGAGGTTGTTTCCGATTGGGGCGGGGAGAGATCGTTTGAAAGGATTTAAAAGAAATTGGAACTTAGTGGGAGGGTATAAAGAGGGTAGCTTCCAATAGGTTGGCATGGAAGAGGAGTGTGTGCAGCTATTGTTGCTTCATTCGGGTGTGGTGCCGCAATGAGTCTTTTGTAGTAGTATTAGTAGTAGTTGAAATAAACTTTCAATTTTAGAAGAAAAAATCTTTAAAGGTTTTTGTTTTCCTTGGGGTGTACCTGGCAGTGTCGACGTGCCCTGTAAGTTAATAGGAGATCAGCAAAATTTTGGGCCCAGTTTAGGATATCACCGCCCACTATAGCCTATTTGCAGCCAATTACTTTTAAATTTTGTTTCTACTTAGGGTTCCAGCCGGCGAAGAAATTTCTAAACGTCTTTTTAAAGCTGATTGGGGAGACAAGAAATAAAGCCACTTTATGAATCAAATGTCATATATTGTCATATGTCAGTATTGCGATAGTTAGTTTACCGTATCGTAAAGAAATAGTTTTGAGCCAGTTATTGGATGACACATTTTTTTCTATTTTTTTTTTTTAAACTCATAAGGGCTCCTTTTTTCGGACGGACGAACAGGAAACAAAATGTTTTACACCGTTATTCCTTTCCCAAAACTTAATATTTTGATTTCTTCCGCCTACCCAAATTACTCTCTGAAAGTTCTAACCCCTTTTTATTTCATTCTGCGTTTATTGAATTCTGATCAGCTGCTTCAACGGGAAAATTCCATCTAGGGCTCATAGTGCCAAATATTTTAAATAGACTGGACATCAGATCTTGAGACACTTCCCTGCTGTTCCCTTCTCCTTAGCTGAAATTTTTAGGGCTGCTTGCCCCCCCCCCCAAACACTCTATGAAATTTTCAGATTGATCCGCAAAGCCTCCACTAGGATGTTGCAGATACTACGGGTCACGTAGCCATATTTTATACATTTTGTTTTTATTGACCTTGCTACTTAATCATGTATAGAACATAGTCCCTTTAAAGCTTGTAATAAAAAAAATGCCTAGGTAGATATGAGAATACATATTTTTTATGTGACCTCCTTTGTTCCCTCCCCTATGTCAAAACTCGAGATCCAGTTGGCCTCCTTAACATTTCCTGACACTATAAACCTAAGACCCCAAACAACTCCATGGATATTGAAGATTCGCTATTTGAATAATCCCGTACCACACGTTCCAATTTTGATTTATATTGCTTTCCGTAAAAAATTTCTAATTCTCGTGGGGCGTCTAGTGCAAAAATATTTTAATAGATTAAAAAAAAAAAAAATTAAGCTACTCTCTCCAACACTAAATTTTAAATCTCTTTGTCCCCTGCTATCTAAAAGTTTGAAATGCATCCCTCTAGACATTCTCTAGTTATTACAAATTTGCTATTTTGATAGCCTGGGAATCCGCTGCGTCCTTAGATTTATGCGTATCCCCTCCTCTTAGTTAAAACTAGAGGTTCATCTGACCCTTTATGATGTATCGAAAGTTTCAATCTATCTTCAAAGCCGTCTTTTAAATCTTATGAATACCCCATTTTGATAACCTGGGTAAATTTAGTGTCCTTTGATTTACAATGCTACTGTACCCTGAATACATTCCGGTTCTCCAGGGGCTCAAAGTGCTCAAAATTCTAGGGAAATTTGAGACAAAATATGTTTAGCTCTTCTCTAACCCCTTCCCATGTCACAATCTTAAGGTATAACACCCCTCCCCGTAAAAAAAGGAGTATAAGCTCCCTTGAATTTTCAACTTGGGTCTCTCCCTAACCATCGTCGAGATAGTTCAGATATTTGATAATCTGGTAATAGATGGTGTCTTTTGGTGTACCTAGTAACTTAACCTTGAATTTATCCCGAATCTTATCAAGTTCAGAAACAATTAAGATGGCTTGAGACAGAACATATTCCACCCTATACAAAATTTGCTTCGATTTGCGCTCTTCTTCTGCCCAACACAACATTTCAGGCCTCCTGCCTCTCTCCTCTCCTTTTATTACATCACCTGAAAGTTTCAACTCAACGCTCTGAGCTGTTCCTGAGATATTGTATTAATGATAGCCTGGAAGTAGCCCACTTGGTCTCTTTTGATTGACCCAAGTTTAAGTTAAATCTTCACTCACCGTTCCAAAATAGTACAAATACAGTATTTTGATAGTCTAGAAAAACATAGTTTCTTTTGAATTCTCATGCTATTTAACCTTGCTATTAAGATTCTAAGTAGATTCTATAGTAGCTTAGGGTAATAAAACATGTAGGCTGAGTGACGAGAAAATATGTTTAGCCTCTCCCACGTAAACAAAATTGAAGTCCCCTTACCCCTCTCCCTCCTGCTAAGCTACCTGAAAACTTCAAGCTCAATCCTGTGCCGTTCATTGTAGATACTGTATTTCGAAAACCTTAACACATACGGTATCTTTTGTTCCACCATTACCCTCTCCACCAAGCCGTAGTTCAATTATGACTCCCCTCGAACACTCCCTTAAAGCTTCAGCTTGATACCACAAGTAATTTCCGACTTATTGCGGATGCGAAATTTTGATAAACCAGGAAAGATATGATGTATTTTGGCTTACCTTGCTACTTTAGTGTGCAAAGATTAAAAATTACCGAACAAATTAAAATGCAGAAATCTTTTGTAAGTCAAAGACACAAATTGGCATTGATACTTTTCTCCATCTCAAAATCATTCTCAAGACAAGGTGGGAAATTTGTTCATCACCCAAGCAGTTGCCGAGATGTTGTAGATATGCTGTTTTGGCGACCTTTGGTGGTCAGACAGCAGGTCTTTCGATACACATATCCATCTCCCCAAGTCCAAGTTTCAGATCCACTTGCCCCTTGTTTCTCCCAACTCTGCTTGTGAGTGTCGATTTGATCCCGAAAACTATTACTTACACATTGTAGACAATTTGAAAACCTGGTTTCGAGGAGGGCAAATATGACCCATTATAACGAATATCGCCCACCAAAATTTTATATCCGTGAAAAACTCACACTTACGTGCCTAAATTCACTATATAGGATATTTTCACATTCTCATGGAATCAGGGGTAGTGGTTTCCCCCTAAGTATAGTTAAATGGACCTCAATTGAGCAAAATTCAAGATATCTATTTGAAATATAGTCTTTTTTTACATCTTTTACAGCCCCTATGTTTTTGTCTTTTTTATCTTTTTGTTTTTATGGATCACTAAAAGCAAAATACGACTGAAATGATTTTGAAAGGAGCCACAAAGCTATAGGAGATTTTTTTATAATAGATACAGAGTTTGAGGTCTGTAGCTAAGATAAAATCGACTCTTCTAGGGAGAACTAAATTGTTCGGCAATAATCACACTTGCTTTTAAGAACGCAATTAAAAATGTAAAACATTTTAAGATTTCTTAGTAGCATGTTTCCAAAACTAGATTGTTTTTTTTCTTTTCCTTTTATTTAAGTCATTGGATCATCACCGGATTAATTGGAATTACTAATGTTTGCGTGAAGCAGAAACTGTGGAAGAAATTTAATGGTGTGCCACTTCTGAAGAAAACATGCTAAACAAATAAAAGAAGTACCAAAAAACTCCGTATTTTAAGCTCTTTTGATGCGTCATGGTCGCTTTTATGACAATCTACCCTAGTTCTCATTATGGTCTCCAATTATAGGTCTAGGACATAGAAAACTGTAAGAAAACACTAAAGCAACAAAAATTCTTCTAAGAAAACGAAAGCAATAAAACAAAATAATTCTATCGTAATAATTACTAGAGAATCATCACCGATTAGTTGGAATTACTAATGTTCGTTCGAAGAAGAAAATGTGGGAAAAATTTAGTTGTTGACCACTTCTGAAGGATTATCAGCGGATTAATCGGAATTTCGAAGAAGAAAATGTGGGAAAAATTTAGTTGTTGGCCACTTCTGAAGGATTATCAGCGGATTAATCGGAATTTCGAAGAAGAAAATGTGGGAAAAATTTAGTTGTTGACCACTTCTGAAGGATTATCAGCGGATTAAATGGAATTTCGAAGAAGAAAATGTGGTAAAAATTTAGTTGTTGGCCACTTCTGAAGATATATCTACTTTTGAAGATGGTAGACCCAATTGTCGTTGTGCCGTTCACTGAAACAAGTTCAGAAAAAAAGGCGTTGGAAACATTGCTCGAGTTTTTGCCTTCTGATCTGCGAGTGCGAATGAAAAAGTTGCTACTTAATTTTGTTCTTTGGTCCTAAGTGTTCTTGTTTTTCCTTTTCTTCTTTTATATTACTCCGCTTTTCTCTTTTTTTTGTATGAGCGGGCAAAAAATTATTATTATATACTAAACAAATAAAAGAAGTGCCATGAGATTCCTTATTTTAGGCTCTTTCCAAGTATTATGGTTGCTTTTTTGACAATCTAACCTAATTCGCTTGATGGTCTTCAAAATTCTTACTTCGTAACATGTGGAATGTTTCTATTAATCGGAATATAATTTTTTTCTTCCGTTATTACCCACTTTTTTCAATCATTTGAAATAACTTTTATTCACATTCCATTGTAAATTACCTAGGTGAAACTAAAATTCATTGGGCCGAGGCTGCAGGTACCAGTGCTATGTATTGTCAGGAAAGTGACCATGATATTTTGGAAAGAGCATAAAATAAGGAATCTTATGGTACTGTTTTGTTTTAGTTAGTATGTCTCCTTCAGAAGTGGCTAAGCACTAAATACGGACAGAAGATTCACTTTTGTTTTCTGGATTTTTTACTTAAATTAAAATAATTACTTTTAACTTTCAGAATTGAACATTTTCAAGCATTGATTAGAGTAAAAATTTAAGCTTTTGTTTGTTTTTCATGCCTTTTTTTTCAGGTTTTTAACCATGAGTGATTTTAGCTAAAACTTGGTTTAATTTGGCCATTATATTAAAATCAGGTACATAATTAGACTAAGCACTAGATTGAAAAACAACTGAAGTTATAGCAACAGATAGTGAAATTCGCACAATGCTTATGAAGTACTTACTTTCTAGAAAGCTGAGTTTTTTGTCTTGCTTAGCTGTGTTAAAACGTTACATGGTACCCTTAACTCTTAACTTTTTAAATGTTCTTAACTCTTTCTGATGTGGGCCTGGAAACATTTTGGTTTCAAAGGTACGCCAAGATTAATAATTAATTCAAGTTGTAATGACCTATCTGTTTTTCAGTGCTTAACCTGAGAAATCTGTTGTCGGCTATGAATAAAATAAAAGAATTAATTGAAACTGTTGAAGCTGAAGACAGTCGTCGCAAAGAAAAGAAACAAAAATAAATGACTACATAATGTAATACACATTAATTATAACAAATGCTAAATTTAAATGACTGCATAATGTAATACACATTAATTATAACAACTGCTAGATCTGAATGACTACATAATGTAATACACATCAATTATAACAAACGCTAAATGTAAATGACTACATAATGTAATACACATTAATTATAACAAAAGCTAAATGTAAATGACTACGTAATGTAATACGCATTAATTATAAAATATGCTAAATTTAAATGACTGCATAATGTAAAACATATTAAAAATAACAAATGCTAAATGTAAATGAATACATAATGTAATACACATAAATTATAACAAAATTCTAAATGTAAATGACTACATAATGTGATACACATTAAATATAACAAATGCTAAATGTAAATGACCACATAATGTAATACACAATAATTATAACAAATGCTAAATATAAATGACTACATAATGTATTATACATTAATTATAACAAATGCTACAATATCACACAAACAGCTCTCGAGAAGAGCAAATCTGTCAGTGGATTGAACCTATACACTGCATTGTATTTGTCGTCAGGAAACAGCCAAGTATTTCTGAAGGAAGTATAGGAATTTCAGTTGCCTTTGGAAAAGACAGATTTATAATCAAATAGTATCTCTTTAGTTGTTTTTTTTATCCATTTAGTTTTTTTTTTTTATTCATATTGACATATTTTATTTTGTTCTACAAGATATAGAAGCGAAACAGATCGAGTTCAAATCCTTCACTAATAAAACACCGGAATTGAAGCCAGCAGTCAAGGATGTTTCTGAGGCAAAAAAAGCAAGAAGACAGAGAGAAGGCTCTTGAGGTTTCAAGGTTAAGAGAAAAACGGAAACAAAAAGAACAGGAGGAGAGTTTGTCCAACCCAGGTAAATTCGATAATTTTTCCTCCCTGTTTTATACATATTTTTTCGTATTTCATGTTATGAAATAAAGACTTGTCGGTACTACTTAGCCTTATCTATCGACTCATTTTAAGCAATTTTTTTCTTTCAAGAATAGCTTAGAAGGAGTCGGGTCCGGTGACACAGAGCCGCCACTTCCTAGGATTCCAGTTTTGAGTTTTAGGGTTTTTGAGTGAGCTGAATTTCCTGTCAAACTTACATAGACTCCGTCCCACGTTCCACGTCGGCTGGTCCATAAAGTGACAACGAATCCTCACCACGGCGAATTTTGAAGAGCTTGCAGTCACAGGTGTTCCAAAGATGTTCCCGCCTGTTTAGCATCCTTCATAGGCATCGACCAAACGCCTCTTTCTGTTGGCCACGTATTCTAAAACTAGGATGGTCGCAGCGCTGGAAATTGTGGAGGAGCCTGCTGTGACCCCCATGGGTCATTTGGTTCCAACAATCGTCATATACCTCTCTGGATCTTTGGAAAAATCAATAATTGCTTATCTTTTTATGTACGAAGGTGTTCTTCATTCTATCAGACCGGTGTATTCCCAGGATGCACTACAGACAATAATTTTCAAAACCTTCTATTAGTTTCTCAAGCTGTTTTGTAAGTGCCCCTGCCCTGCATTTGAAAATTGATACAGAGATTGCATTACTATTTGGGAGTCAGACCTTCTGAGAGTAAGCAGAGTTTTTTCGAGATTCAACTTAATTTGGTAAAATAAGTACTTGCACAAGCAATGCGTGTAGTAATTTTGGTGCTCCGAGCTTTCGTCAAAATTTATGAGGCTTCTAAAATGTTAAAATTCTACGCTCATCAGTACCAGCACTCAGTGGCCAGCCCAATGTTGCATTGATGTGTCTCATATGTGGTAAAGATCGTGCTTTCGACGGGGACTGTGCCTCTTAGTACAGATTGGACAATATTATTCTACGCTAGAATTAAATTACGTAGAATTATTCTACATAGAATTAAAATGCTAAAATTCTACGCTCATCAGTACCAGCACTCAGTGGCCGGCCCAATGTTGCATTGATGTGGCTCATATGTGGTAAAGATCGTGCTTTCGACGGGGACTGTGCCTCTTAGTACATATTGGACAATATTATTCTACGCTAGAATTAAATTACGTAGAATTATTCTACATAGAATTAAAATGTTAAAATTCTACGCTCATCAGTACCAGCACTCAGTGGCCAGCCCAATGTTGCATTGATGTGGCTCATATGTGGTAAAGATCGTGCTTTCGACGGGGACTGTGCCTCTTAGTACAGATTGGACAATATTATTCTACGCTAGAATTAAATTACGTAGAATTATTCTACATAGAATTAAAATGTTAAAATTCTACGCTCATCAGTACCAGCACTCAGTGGCCAGCCCAATGTTGCATTGATGTGGCTCATATGTGGTAAAGATCGTGCTTTCAACGAGGACTGTGACTCTTAGTACAGGTTGGACAATATTATTCTAAGCTAGAATTAAATTACGTAGAATTATTCTACATAGAATTAAAATCTTAAATTTCTACGCTCATCAGTACCAGCACTCAGTGGCCAGCCCAATGTTGCATTGATGTGGCTCATATGTGGTAAAGATCGTGCTTTCGACGAGAACTGTGCCTCTTAGTCCAAATGGACAATACTATTTAGGAATTGAAGCTCGTTCTTCATAAAGTAATTAGTATTTTTCCAGACTTAACTTAATTTGATAAAAATCAAAACTGTACTTTGGGTGGGTGAAAAAGATGGATCTCATTGCCGATAAACAGCAATAAATTCAGCAACACAGTGATGGGTATCAAAATTAAGTTTGAGGCAAATTGAAGGATTAGCACTACCGTTGTGCACATTTCCAAAACAAGGGGCAGATCGAAACGGAAGAGATGGTTGTCACTTACAATGCCGCAGTAGATTCATAATTAAAAATGAGAGCCATTTTGAGCGTTGTTGAGAGGAACAGAACAGAGATAAGAAGGCCGTGTAATACAAAATAGACGAATCAAAAGTTGGATGGGAAAATAGGATCAGCATCAGGAACAAAGGTCAAAGAACTAAACTGTTCTTCTATAAAATCACAAAATTTACCAGGTTATCGGCTTTTTTTTAATGTGGTAGAAAAGGCGTAATTTTTGTTATCTAGGATTTTTGAAAAACATCAAGGCGATTTTTCAAAGCCTATAGGAGCTATTCCACACAGAGACCTATATAACACTTGCTTGCTGTTGATGGGACTAAAATGAATGACTTCCTTGTAACTGAACCCTCGTTTAACCTAACACCCGTTTAACTCAGCCCTCATTCAGTTAAAACCCATTCAACTCAACCCTGTTACTACTCGATCCCCATTCAACTAAGCCCCTTACATCTTGACCCTCATTCAGCTCAACTCTGTTACAACTTGATTCTTGTTCAATTCAATCGTGTTCAATTCACCCTTCGTTTAGCGCAATACCATTTAACCCGACCGCCATGAAACTCATCTCTTGTTTAGCCCAGCTCCATTTACTTTTACCCCTGTTCAGTTTAACCTTACTTAAATTATCAATATAAGCAGAAATACAACTCAGTCCTTTTCGTCGGAAATGGTGAAAGTTGACTCAGTCAAATGGTCTTTCATTGTTTAGGTCTTAAGTCAGCATTGACTAATTGCGAAAACTCTAGCATGTTCGATTTTCATTGTGTTTCAGAACAAAATAGTGACTTTCGTTTTTTTTTTTTTATAGCGCTTTCATTTCCTTTTTTTCTTTGTTCAGCAGCCTTTAGCTTAGCAACGATAAAAAGGGGAAAACAGAAAGCTTTTTTTGGCATGTCGATCGCAAAACGTAAAAAAAAAAAGTTCCTGTAAAGTTCGTCTAAGGAAAAAAAACAGAAATTAGAAACGTTTTTTTTCCGGTTTGTCGAGTAGCGAATATGTTGACAGGTTTTCTAATGGCGTATTTGTAATAACACAAGAACAGCGTGTGGTATCATTTTTAAACTTACAGGGAGTGTAAGAAAAGAAAGTGAATGGGCAGGGGGCTTAAAAATTTATGTTATGGGAGATGCTAAATCTGTTTTATCCCTGGTCAATCAAAAGTTTGTTCATTGCAAGCTGCAATCATGGTTGCAGCGAAAGCTCCTACTTAAGAAAGAGCTCAATCAAGGTCCATAGCACTGTAGAGAGATATGAACAGCAGGATCGTTCCCTATCTCAACCATTAGACAAAGCCGGACCGTGATGCTGCTCCTCCGCAGAACATATAAACCAAAAGAAACATAAGCGACATTATATTTTTTTATGGGTAGGCACGCGTGTGGCGTTGGTATTCACACCCTGGAGAACAGGAAAAGAAATAAGAGGAATCGAGTGTCTAGGGGATAAGGAAGAATGCAATACGTTGAAGAAGTAAAAAAGTAAAAGCAAAATAATTGGTATGACTGTAATAATTCAAAAGGTAGAGATAACATTGGTCTAAGAATGGAAAGAAAAACAAAGAGTGAATTTATTGGGATAATCAAGGTAAACATAAGTTTTATTTGAACAAATCTATAACGTGATGACATTTTATTAGTAAATTTGGCGCTTCGCATTGATATTTCTGTTCAATAGTTTTATCATTTTTTTTCTTAAAAGGAAATTATGTGGTCGGCTTGAATGCAGACTCGCAGCTAAATTAAATTTAGTCACTTCGTTTTTCTTAGGACAATTGTCTTAGAAAGCGAAACTAATTATGATAAGACAGCTAAAACGAGAACTGAATGTAAAGAATCAAAATAAAACAAAACTAATAACTCAACCCCCTCCCTTTTTCCAAGAAAGAAATCCTAGAAATGCACATGACTAAAATAATTTATTTTGGCATCTGTAAAAGCCTTTTGCTATGTCATATTGAAGCTTAATAATAAAGCCACAGCAAATTATACAAGTAAGGCCATTGGTGGATCTAGTGAGGGGTCATACCCCCTGTCCCTCTGGCTCCGAAAATGCCCTGGACAAAAAATTTTGGTTAGCAACTGACAATAAGTTCGGTAACTAGAATGATTAAATAATCTTAACACAATTCTGAAACATTCCAAGTTTTATACCAAACTTGTGCGTAACCCGGAACCGGAAAGATAGTGAGAAGAATCGTGAGGGTTAACTTAATGAGTGGTAAAAAAAATGCTTTTTGATGAGAAGTTTTACGTAATTTGCAAGTTCGTTACGGAATATTTACAACAATTTTAACAACAGGCATTCCTTTGTATTGTTCTTATAATACGAATACAATTCTTTTGATTTCCTTCAATTTTCTGAAAACTCACTAAGCATTTCACGAAAAACAGTTCTTAACAGACGTTTCGTATTTTCTTGGATATGGTCATTCCACCAGCTATTAGAAAAAAAAAAGTTGCAATATTGCAATGTTGCAATATTCTTCCTTACCAAGAAGAAAAAAGTTTTGACGCTCCATGGCGCAATATTACTATCTAAAACCACAGATTATTGTCAAACCTAAAAGATAATCTGTGCTAAAACTATTAGGCTGTCCCTTTGTGGTAAAACATTTTGTGGCAAATTTCAAATATTCCCAATAATTCCCTGTTGCAATATTCAAATATTTCCCTGTTGCAGTGTGTTGATCAGAAGTTAGCACTGAAAATTTCCATTTTTTCAAAAATTTAATCCAACCCTCTCCCCCTTTTAGAAATCCTGGATACGCCACCCAGTCAAGCTATACCTGTAAGATGGGACAGTTGCGAACCACTTCGCTGGCTCACCCCCTCTGTTTGTGCTTTAATAATCATAAATAATACAAGATCGCACCATTGTCCAAAGCTGGTCTAACAACTACTAATAATGCAATGGATAGCTTAAACAAAGAAAATTAGGAGCTTTTTAACGCGCCGAGACTGTAGTAGATAGATATTTTTCAGGTTGAACCTACTGTTTAAATTTATCTACAGTGGTCCATAGTAATCAAAGTTAAAAAATGTCTAACAAGAAAAAAAGCCAATCATAGCTGATTCAGGAGGTGGTAATTATTATTTTGATTTACCTCGATAGTAAAATTTGAAAAAAAAAGAAGAAATTAAAGAAATTTTGAAAAAGAACCCGAAACTCCTCGAAAAGGGCATCAAATTGGAACAAAAAGTACAACTTTGAAATCGCCATTGTCGAAAACCCCATTCAGGTAGCTTGGAACCCCCCTCCTTCCCACCTTGAACAACGAGGAAAATCGATTTTTTGCATGGATAGCATTGTCCTCTAGCATTTCCTTTTTGTTTTTTCCGAGAGCTATTTGAAGACTTATTTAAAAGCTAGTTTTACATCTTACCGCTTTTCATAAATTCGACTTGATAGCGCTGTCATATAGTGCCATATGCTACCCAAAAAGTAAAATTCACTTGCCATTTCCGGAATGGAATGGCTAGACGGGGCACTGGAACATCATAGAGAGCTTTTTAAGGGGCTCATTTAGAAGTTAATTTTTCTATGTAGTCGTTTCTTATAAGTTTGAATTGATAACACCAACATAAAGTGGCGCATGGCACCCAAAAAGGGAATTTTTGGTGCCATTTCTGGAATTGAAAGTCTGGGAAGAATGAAATGATACTATAATAGTCTACGTTGTTCAAAACCCTAATTCTGAGCTTTACAATCCCCTCCCCCCCCCCTCTTGTATATTCCTTCCTCACAGGCTCCTTAAAATTATTCATAAATCCTCTATTGACTAGCATAACTAGATGGCTACTTCAACGTGATAAAGAGCTGCTTAAGTGATTATTTAAAAGCTAATTTTGATTCTAATCGCTTTTCATAAAGATGACTTGATAACGCCAAAATTGCATTTTGGGCTGTTTTTTTTTTTTTCCATTAAAAAGGAATCAAAAGACCAGAAAAAGGCTTTTTTGAAAAATGAAAAAATTCTAAAATAGTAATTTTTTAGTCTTTGCTGGGGCAAAAACAATTGGGGAATGGCATCCCTCCCCCCATCAGTTGGAGAATGCGACATTGGACTTTACAGTACCGGCGGTGCTGATCTCCGTTTCTTGGCCCTTCAGTCAGGAAGTGCAATGGGGCGTTGGGGGCAAACCATCCATCCCCCATCAGTTGCCATCAATAGAACTAGCACACGGGAAACATTGCAGAGAGGTGTTTAAAAAAGGCTCAGTTCCAAGCTATTGATTATTTCCATGTGCTTTATATGGATTTATAGAGGGAAAATGCATTAAAAAATTGTATCCAGCGATGACAAAATTTTGAGATCTCATCAAAATTTGGTGACTTGAAAATGCAAATACAATACAGAATACTCTAATTTACAAGACGCTTAAAATCTAGTAGTGATGGCTCTGCTTTGTGGGTTTGGTAATACAAGTTCTAATCTTGGATAGGAAAATTTTTTTTTAACAGGTATTCTTTTTCAAGCGCTTACTCACTTCCGATGGCCAGTGCTTTTAAAAATGTTAAAATCAAAGCAGCAAAAATAAAGGAAATACACATTTTTTTTTTTAATTACGTTAACAACGCATCTTAGATTCTTTTTCTAATTTCATAAATGTTTGAATTTTTTATTTACAACTGCTCAAATATACCAAGGATAAATTCCCCATAGACTCTTTTTATGACAAATCACACATTTTAAAGGTAAAGTTTAGGAGAAGTTAAACAAATATTTAATGCCCTATTTTAGAAAAAACTCTTATTATTTTCGTTAGTTTCTTGCCTAAAGGGCTTGGCACACGTAGTTGATTTCGGGAACTGATTTCAGCATCAGTGGACAAACGACAGCGGTAAGAAAAATGTGTTAAAAGGAAAATTTGTTTCGCGAGATTTTCAAAACAAAGAATCGTGGACACAAATAATCAACTGGAGTTTATTAATAGTTGCATGATTGATCTCAGCTTAGTTCTCAGTTTAGTTCTCAGCTCAGTAGCGGTGTCTTTCACCACACACATCTCTGGCTGACTATATATTTGTATCCCTATTTTTAAAATTATTTACGATGATACCAAAGAGCGACGCTAACCCTTAAGAGTAATAAAAATTACTGCTGCGCAGTTTTATCGACATATTTTTGAAAAAAATGTTTCAAACAAACTGGCTCGTGATATTCCCTAGATTTTTTTTTTATTGTTTTTTTTTTGCATCGGTTTTGTGTTTTCAGTAAAGCGGTTTCATTGAAACGATATCGCCCTAGTATTGGCCCAAAACTTTTTTTTTTCCAATCGCCTAATGCTTGTTACAGAAACTGGAAAGAATTATTGATTCAAGCTTAAATAGAAATTACCATAAACACGAGAGCCCTCCAAGCTTTCATAAAATATATGCTTTACTGAAAACAAAATATCTTTTGTACATTTTCTAACTTACTATTATAACGATAAAGAATCAAACAATGCTGAGATATCCTGGAATATCACTATATTTTAAGTTATCCTTAGTAGTCTTAATTAGTATTTCTTGTAGTCTTAATTATTGTGGTGATTTGATTATTCCTCGATGTTTTGACGAATATCATACAGACTGAATAAAATCCGTTTTTAGCGATAAAACACAAATGGAACTCAAGCTATTTTGAAGATTTGAAAGGGATAAGGGGAGAAGGTGGAGGGGATGGAGCAAAACTGATTTTTAACAAAGATTAGCATTGTGACTTTTTTGTTGTGTTTGATTTTATAATGAATAAAACACTGCCTGAAATAAAGATAGTTTTCAGTAAATTATAAATGACACTATAACCTTTAGAAGATCTAGGTAATGGTGACTCTACTCCTGTAGTAATTTTTCTTTTTTCTGGTAATTTTAATTTCTGCTTGTTCTAGGACTCGTTTATCCATCTATAGTAGTATCTCTTACTTTTGTATTTGGTGTCGCCTTGTTAAAGCAAAAATGTCGTAACAGACACCCTTTGTCAAATTGAGATACGACTCCTATTAGTTGTTTGCAAGCTTCCTACTTATAGGAAGCAAGCTTTCCTACTTCCTACGTTTTGTTGTACCATACCCAGCTGAGCAAATCAACAATCCAACTGTATCGTAAGTACATGGTCCGCTCTACTGTGAAAGCGAAAATTCTGTACCTATTCGGACGTTTCTGAAATTATCCCTTGGTCGGATTCATGTCTGCCAAAGAATCGATATTCAATCATGAGCTTCTCTATGCAAGATGTGCTTTGTATGCACCTTAGTCTGGTTAAAGTAACAATTAAATACTGTGAGCCAAATTGACGGAGCATACAGGAAGTACATAAAGTCCATAGTAACAAAGTGATAGGATTACAACAGGGATTCTAAGAGGTCTATAACAGGTCATCAGGTCTATAAGGATTCTAATGTTCCATTTTCAATTTATATAGGAGCACTAGAAAAGAGTTGGTTACAAATTGTTGTCTCCTTTTGTTGTCTGTTTGTCTGTTGTCTCCTTACAAATTGAGTGAATTTATTAGGATAATCAAAGTAAACATAAGTTTTTATTTGAACAAATCTGATGAATCAGTCTCTGAAATAAAAATTGCTGTGGAGGGTAAAACCTAAGGCAAAGAAAGGCACTTCTTCCACATAAGCAGTTGAGTTTCTTGTGGTCCCAAAGTGGTTGGATTTCAAACCAGTTATTCCTATTGAAAAAATCAAAGAAGTACAGTCAGTAAAATCCTTGCAATTTATTACTAAAAGGTACAATTTCCTCTTGTGTGTTAGCGTTTGAAAAGGCACGCCTGCCTAGAGTCTCAGGCAGGTTGACCAAGCATTTAAAAATTGACATAGGATCGTCAGATTGCCTGGAATGAGAGGCAAGAAGAAGGCATACCCGCCTAAGGTCTTAGGTAGGTTGACCAAGAATTTAGAATTGACACAGGGCCGTTAATTTGCGTGGAATGACAGGCAAACAAGCGTTTAAAAGCCTAATAGTGAGGGCCCCAACCACCTAGAGTGTCAGGCAGGCAAGTGACCCAATTTATAAACTCAGACATTTGCACTAACAAAAACTTAAATCAGTATTCAATCAATGTAATAATTTCATTTCCTCTAAATGTGAAGTACTACAGTGACGTTTTTGCAAGCATGGGTCAAGACAACAGCCGCCCATCTACTGCAATACAGACAGCATGCCCAGAAGAAGAAGCTGCAACCCTTCCCCATCTCCCCTTATCGAAAAAGCTGAGAAGAAGGAAAGGCAATCAGTGAAGACCTAATCAGTTGCCTTAGTTTTAATTTTTTTAAGCCAAGTAATTGAAATTGCTGATGTTGGATTATAATCATTTTGGATTAAAATTCAGTTTAAAACGATCAATGTACTGCGAAAAGGTAGAAACACCATGTTCCAGCTCAAGAAGCCTTGGCTATTCCTGAGAAAATCTTAACGAAAAATTGTCGTAACAAAAGCAAAAAAGGAACCCAAGCGCTGTTATGCGTATTATGTTTTTAATAATAGCTCTTTGCTTTTGCTTTTAAACACCATTTTTTTGGAAACGTTTCTTTTAAAAATTAAGAATAGAATAGGAAGGAAAAGTGATGAATAGAAATCACCAGCAAGAATTCGGGAGATTGTCTAGCCTTTTCAGCTGAACTGTGAATCATGCGTATCTGTTTTTGGTTATTAAGAGTCGCTTCCACTTCTTATTACTGACTTTTATCTTTTATTCCCCAAAAACAAAAATGAGGAGAAAACGTTCTAGTATAAACACTTCTATATGTGTGAAAATTATCAATATATAGCTCGCTTAGGTGTGAGAAGGCTATGTTATTTTTAATGTTATTTTTAATTTTTAATGTTATTTTTGCGTGCTCACCGTTAACATGTATTGCTTTTTAAACCCATGATAATTTATAGTTATTTTAATATGTGAAGCAAAGAATATGGGTAACTTAAAAATATCAACGCATCTAGTATATGTCGAAACTAGGCATTTTTCAAGCTCTGTAATGATTTATATGTCAGGAACTGAGATCAGATACTTATTACTACCCTAAGTATACCAATTGCACTAATTAAATTAATTATTCTTATTGTTGCACTGAAAAACATCAAGTGTCGCCAAACGCTAGATGGCGTTGATAGTTTTTCTGTCGGCCCTAGTGCCAGTTTCCACTCTTAAAAGTTACCCATACTCTTTGATGTGAAAAGTTTTTAGGGCAGCATTCTGTATCAGTGGCCTGTGAAGGCTCCAACAGCGCAACAGGGCCTGCACTATAAGTTAAATCGTCTTTCTTTAAAGTATTTTCGAGATTGAATACAAGTTGCTTCATTTTTCTCTTCATTCTTCCGATACGTTTTCCCCTTCTTTTTTAGGCGGCCCTTCTTTCATTTTTTTCCCCGTCCCTCTTCTCTTTTCTCGGTAAATATATTGAGATTTACTTAGACGGTTCCTCGATCATATTTTAAACTACTTTGCAAAAAAAGACACAAACATTTCGTCTAGTGGACATAGATGCCGTCTTTTTCATTATTCCAATATTTTTCAACTTTCTATTTTTAGCTACACCACGCTCAGACTGTGTCCTGGAAACAAGTCCTCTGAGAAACAGTATGAACATAACCACGCACTAGTTCAAATTGTGACAGGGACTTTGCATTGAAAATAGAGCAGAATGCAGATAAAGTAGAATGAGCGCAACTAATTATAGTTTGTCCTTAAATTACTCAACAAGCTATCTTTCAACTCCATCGTCAAGATACTCTCGGAATTATGGCATTTCACCGCGGTCATGTAATTTGTCGCGACAATGTGATTCATCTAATTACAGTTCTTATAGCAGTCAATGTGCTGAGACTAGGGTTCCGAGGGTGCTCACAAATTCTGGATATGATTGTGTCTCCTCTAGGTCATATTCAGGCATCTATAGCAGTCAGAATCGCCCTTTAGCTAAAAGATCATACAACCGAAGCACTACTCTTTACAAAAATATTGATAATCCAACGGATTATGTTAATAACAAATCCCGTGCTAGTAGTGTAGGAAGTGACTTTCGCAGTTTGACAACTAGTTGGAGAGATAGACATATTCCTGACTCTCATGAAACCTATAACTTTCATACCAGGAATAAGTTAAAAGGTCATTTCCCTCATTTCTTGTAGGCTAATCTATGACACATTTTTGCGTATATGGAACCCAACCGCCTATATAGCGACAGTGGCCGTTCTGGCGTCTCTTGTGCCCGGGGCAAAATCTTCATTAGTGCCCCCCCCCCCCTGTCTCCCACAAAAGTTTCAGGATGAATTTTAACAAATTTTCATTTAGTAACAAAATTGTTTTCAATTTATTAATTGATTGATAAATTTTGTTTTAATATTTTAATTTAATTATTATTACTAATTTTAATTTAATTATGTTAATTATTAATATTTAATTATTTTTAATTTTCTAATTTAATGTATTAATTAATTAATAATTTATTAATTATTTTCGTTTATAAATTAGACCGTTTAATTTATTTTAACAAAAATAAATTACAACATAAATATAACTGTTATAATATTTATTTGAAAGTTCACGCCCCTAAAATTTCTGCGCCGGGATAAGTGCCCCCTCTGTCCCTCCCTTTACACCGCCACCGAATATCCACTGTACAATACTAGAAAAGTTATTGGAGGAGAGACTGTAGTTTTTTTCCCTTTACAGCTAGTATTTATATTTTGGATGTTCAAATAAAAGATGTTAATAAGCTAAGTCTAGGTGTAGACGCTAAGAGAGAAAAAAATTATGTTGCCAAACAAATTTTGCCATTTATTTTTTTACTGGGGAACGAAGAATCACTGGCTAAGGTCTTATTTAAAGATTTCCGGGCCACAACCTCCCTGGTCGAAAAAGTGTCCTAAGTCATTTGCCAAAACAGGAAATTACAACTGTATAAATTTATTAGAAAATTCTCTCTGCCAAGAAGAACAGCTTGGAGCAATCTCTTTGAATTTCTGAAGCAATATTTGAATTGGTGACTCATCAAAAGATTCGCCATTTGATTTCCTCCGCATTTGAAAGGAATGGATTTCATGAAAGAAATTTGTGGCAAGTTAGACAAATAAAGATAAATTGACTATTCGAAATATGTTGATATATTTCTTGATGGGAAATGAATTTCTCGAAGTTTCAGTAGTTTTGGCATCTTAATTTGACAATAACAAAAAAAATTGATGTATTTTATTTAGAATACAGCGCACAAATAACGCCGGCCATCATGTTAAACGCCGTAACTCTCTCTCTCTCTCTCTCTCTCTCTCTCTCTCTCTCTCTCTCTCTCTCTCTCTCTCTCTCTCTCTCTCTCTCTCTCTCTCTCTCTCTCTCTCTCTCTCTCTCTCTCTCTCTCTCTTGTCTCTCTCAAGGAGTAAAATGGTTTATTTTGTTGTAGAGTTGGATATCAATCGTGCAATCAATGATATTTTGGAAACTAAAGGCAATAGATCTTCGAATGGTGCTGCCGGTGAACTATATTTAGCACTGACACCTTCTTCTGTAATCCAGTTATTAATAGAAACACAAAGCCTATAACGTCGCAATCATCAAAATATCAAGTAGGTATCTGTAAATATTTCTTTTTCACTTTTGTGTTCGATACTTGGCTAGTATTTGAAACTTTAGCATGAAAAGGAATTCTTTTCCACCTCAAACGACGCTACCATAATAAAGTATTTAGAATATCCCTTCTTTCATTTTTGCTATAACACGAATTTTATATCTGCAAACTGGTGTTGCTTTAAGTGCTACACTTAGCAATTGATCCCAACTGTCTAAAACCAAATTTATACTGATGGCTAGTCGATTAGATTTACAGTTATATGTGTAATTGTATTACATATTCTGTAGGTTTAATGAAAATCGAAAAAGTTTATAAATTGGAAGAAATGCAAATGCTTGTAGTTTAACATTAGAGCTTTTGTACAATAGAATTCCGCTATTTAAATACTATTCTTCCTCTCCTAAAGGCTACTCTCCTAAAATCCCACAATTCCAGCTGGAAAAATTTCAGTGGGGCCAACTAGGGTGTCGGGGTACCCCTTGTATTTTTAAAAAAAGTAACTTTCGTTCTATTTGCGTGAAAAAATGGCAAAAAAAACATTCATCCCAAGGCAGTACCCAGGATTTTTTTCGGAGGGGGTTTTACTATTTTTTTTATTTGGGGGGGGGGGACACAAAAAACGCATACACAATTTGTTTATGTCCATTTTTGTTACGTTTTTAAGAGTCAGACAAAAATTTCGGGGGGGGGGGTTTGAAACCCCCTAACCCCCCACCCCTGAATACAGCCTTGATTCATCCTAGATTATTATTCTCATTTCGTGACATATAATAAACTCAGAAAAGGTTTCGGCTTTTTCTTGGCAGGAGCTAGCAAAGAATGAAATATGTTGTCATCGCTATTACCCGGGCCACCCTTAAAGTATTTTACTATAACGTCATTTATGGTTGTAACACACGATATGACGTCAACCGTCATCTTGTATATGAAGATGAGTTTTTGTCAAAAATGGATTTTAGAATCTATATTATTTTTTGGCACTTAAAAAAGTACGTAGATATAGAAATTTACTTTCAAATGAGTCCTTAAACAGCTTTCTATGGTATTCTAGTGCCCCGCTAGCAGTGGAGAAAAAAAAAGAAAGAAGAGGACATCGGTTCTACCCAGCTGAATAATTCAGCTGATTATTCAGGTTAGGCTTAAGTGAAAAGAGAGATACCCATTTTGTTTTAACTGTAGATAAGTTTTTTAGATAACTAGAAAAATTGTCTTATTTGTTCCAGAGTTTTGAATAGATTAAAGGCTATCTAGAGGGCAACATATATTCCCTATGATTAAACTAACGTCTTATCCATGCTACTATAAAATAGAGAATGCTTGAGAATGAATACACAGATTACAAAGAAAATTCTTGCTTTCGAAAATATATGCCTGAGAAGGATTAGAAGTTATTAGTAATGCGCTAAGGAAGAAGACGTGGACATGTTCTGGACATGTCCTTCGTATTCGACAGAACCATCTTTGTCCTTCATCTACATGGCCAAAGAAGACGATGTCTTCGAAAAGACATCGTCTTTTATCACGTTATCACGTATAGGCTGTTATCACGTACAATATTGAAAATACGGAAGTAAATAGCTATAGCATGCCATGGGCGTAAATCGCTCGACAACGTTTTCAAAAAATTGGTACACTGTGTTCTGGCCTGAAAAAAAAAATTCAAATAGGTCATGACTTTGGAAAATTTTCTTTTGAGCCTGAACGTATCGTTGTTGGTATTTGTGACGTCATGTGAAATTATACTAGATGACGAATAAATCTGAACAGTTGAAGCAAAAGGTATGGAAAATTTTTGGAGGTAATGATGAATAACAATGACGAATAATGAAATCTGTAACTAGATAATATAAGGCAAAAAGCATCATAATTGAGTCATAAATAAAATTCCAAACAAAAATGAGGCACAAGGAAATCTGAGTTCAGTAGACAAACCATATTACAATGCGAGGAAGGAACGTGTTATTTGAGCGCCGTAAAAAAAACAACAACAAGTAAGTAAAATTGATACTACCAGGTGACTCACTCCCAAGAGACAAGTCCTATTAGAGTTAGGATTCAGTGAAGAATAAGCAGGAAAGAGGAAATGAATTCACACCGAAACTTCTCAATTCAAATGAAATTGCTGATTTGCCATCCCATCACTTAAAATTAAACAATAATACCATAATTTTGCTAATGTATAATTCATACATTTCAAAGGGTATAAACAATGAGACTTTTTGTTGTTGTTATTGAATTATGTGATAACGTAATTAAAGCAAAATAATTACTGGGTAAAAAGCTGGAAAAGAAGGTTTTATTGACATTTATGGCATCGTGCGGGGTTATGCAGCATTATGAGTGAATTCGAACAGCTAAAACAGAAGGTACGGAAAAAATGCCTTAGGCAATGATGAACGAAACGAAGCATACTGAAATCTGTAAGCGGCAGTGACAATCCTAATGAATTGCCAAAGAAAATAAAGTACACCAAAATTTGCGGTTAAAAGACAAGCGACAACGAGAATCGCAGCGAATCGTAAACAAAAATGACGCACAACCAAATATGCAGTTAAAGCACATGCGACAACGAGCATCGTCATTTCAATCGCAAAGTAATCACAATTACAATGGAATGAAGGAAACGTGTTATTTTAGTCCTGCTCAAAAGAGATTGTCAATTGCATTAATTTGTGGTTAGAAGACAAACGACACCGAGAATCACATATATTAAAGCCTGTCGTGTACTGATTACCAGGGATCGGGCAAATCATGGTCTCCTGGCACGTTTTTTTTATGTATTAAATGAATCTTATAAAGTAAATAGTATACTTGGAAACCATGCATAGTTGTACTCGAAACATAGCCCCCAATATTAAATTCTTGAATCAACTTGACGAAAGCAGTTGAAGCGAGTTAATTAAAAAGAAAACAGAGACAATCATGTTCAGCTCGTATATGAGCTGTTTTTAATGCTAGGCGACCTTATAAGCTAGTTTTGCCTAGCATTGATATTTGATACCGATACTATATTTATGGCCTGCGACGAAAATTGCCCTTTAGGCAAAAACGTGCTTAACACCAATTTTTTGGATCACCTCTTAATTTAGAATACTTTAGAACAAATTTGGGCACATTCAATCTTACTGTGTCGGTTTTACATTTAACAATCAAATTCTTGTAGTATTTTTTTTTGTATACTTCTTTTATTTTCGTTAAATTTCCACTTGCGTGATGAACAAGGTTCGCCAATGAAGATATACTGGGAATATTAAGCAGAAGCTCTTTTGTTGCTGTGAGATGGATATTTGTCTTTCATTTATTGAAAGCTTATTTCTCTATCTTTATTCTCAGATCGGAAATTCTCAATGAATGACCTCATAACGCTCATGACCTTTCACCACCCATTGGGGAATGACCTTTCACCTCATAGCCCATTGGGGAAGACATTTCACGAGTTGGCCAACCCAGAAGTGAAACTGCAAACAGCTTCGCAATGGGACTTTCAGGAGTGGAATCCATTTAGGAAATTATAGCGTAGTTACTTCAATGCTCTGACCTGTGAGGAATAACCAGATTTAACGAGGCTTTTCAGTTGGGTTGTTGAATCTCCTCTGCCATTTTGTTCTTTATATCTTCTATTAGGTTTATATAAATTTGCATAATGGGTTTGGAAAAGAATAATATTTTGAAGCTAGAATATGTGGGTTAAAGGTAATAGGCTTGGGTTTGCTTTATGAAATTACATTATAAACAATGTTAATTTAGATTTTTGATTATACTAAATAATATAAAGTATTGGACATTAAAATAATTTTTATGGACTCAAAATAACTTTTGTTTAGAACTGTCATCCGATATTCTGGTTGACCATTTTTTTTCTTTTATTTATTTTTTTTTTACTAGAAACCGATTTGACAGTCATAAAATCTCTTAAGTGGTATTAAAAATGTCTCAATATGTCCTTGATTTTTAAGAAAACTACATCAATATATAATAACCTTTATTGTTTGGATTCTTCATAGTCAGTACTATTCTATATTCTTTGATGAAAATAAATAGAAATATATTTAAGCCGAAGTACAATAAGTTAAATATCAATCTTTGAGAGGAAAAAATATTGATAATATGAATAATGGAACATATTTGGGCAACTTGTGTTTGCCTTTACTTTGCTTACTCGTTCTCTGCATTTCAGGGTAATGGTCTTGTTGGAATGAGAAATCTTGGCAATACGTGTTACATGAATTCCGCACTTCAGTGTCTGTTACATTTGGAAGATTTACGGGATTATTTCCTTGAAAATTACTTCAGGTACAATTGTCTATCTCTCTTTTTTCTCTATCTCCTCCCTCTCTCCTGCTAACCCTCTCTCCTGCTCTCCCTCACATCTTGTAGGTTTCAACATTCAAGAGACATCTATATTTGTTTCGATGAAATGTGGCAGAATCACAGGTGATAGATGGAACTCGAGTTTAAAAACGCAAGGACGAATAAATGTCGTTGTTTTTTCTCCTTTTTTTAATTTTTCCCTTAAATTGGACTAAATATTACCTTTTCTCAAAGGACACAATAGGTTTATATAGCAAATTTATTGTTTGTTCTGTACAGACTACTAACATAACTCTAAATTTTGTAAGATTCGTGCAAATATTTAAAAACAATTATAACTGTCAAATATAGATTAAAATTTTTCTTATGTAAATCAGGGTATGGGGGTATACATTCCCGGAGGGGGTTACACTGAATATCGTTTTTATGTCTATAATTACATTCACAAGCAAAGCTCGCTCTCCTAGTGCTGCATGATAAAATTGATAACAGTAGAAAAAGAGAATGGTTGGTACCGCTTATATGTGCAAACAACATTTCTAAATTTTGAGAAATATATACGTATTCTATTTAAATTCACTTTATTCTATTCTCAGCTGACGTTTCCTGCAGCATGCTCATGCAGAGATAAATGTCCCACAAG
Source organism: Artemia sinica (assembly GCA_027921565.1). NCBI lineage: Eukaryota > Metazoa > Arthropoda > Branchiopoda > Anostraca > Artemiidae > Artemia > Artemia sinica. The sequence goes on from JAPEVW010000376.1 coordinate 76,062, forward strand.
TGGCGCTGGCGTTGTGTGAAATGCGATTAATTTAAGTAGTAATTCTTAGCACATTTATATAAATTTTTTTTGGAGCTGGTTAGAAGAAATATTTAGAAAAACAAAAATAGCAAGAAGTCAGTATGGTGTTATACATAGAGGTAGTTTTAAATTTATGGGTTAGTATGCGAAACGTAAAGAATAGGGCGTTATCAGCGCTTATTAGGCATTCCAATCACAAATAAGAGAATCGGAGTTTCAATTAAATACTGGAAATAAAAATTAAAACAATCAATTGATTCGTGGAGCGGATCCTCCTCTACCAAATTCCATGACCAAACTATAACCGACTTGACCTATCTAGTTATAGTACGAATGTCATTATGAAAAGTACTAAGTCTTTCTTTTCAATGATTTCTTTTTCATTCAGGAAATTATGTTTACGGTATATCTACCTTCTTATTCTTAAATGGTTCCATTTCTGTCCTATTTGCAGATCTAGAGGGTGTATTCATTTCCACTTTTCAAAGTTTTAACACAAAAGAATCTACTACTACTACTACTGCTAACAACTCACCGCAGCACCAAGCCGCCTGAGGCCAACACAGCTACGTACGCTCCTCCTCCATCTGAATCTATTCAAAGCCTCCCTTTTTACACCCGCGCACGAAGTTCCCATTTTCTTTAAATCTTTCTTTATTACGTCCTCCCACCACAGATGAGGACGACCTGCTTTCCTTTCAGCCCTAGACGGTTGGCAGAAAAGAACAATCTTCGGCAATCTGTCATCCTTCATCCGCACAACGTGCCCTAGCCACCTCAACCTTTCTTTCATTATAGCCCTAGAAAGCGGTATTGAACCACATTTTTCGTATAGCTATTGTTTGAAATACGGTCAGTCAGCCTGTACCCAGAACAATCCTTAAGCAATTTCTCTGGAAAACATCTAGCAAATCTTCATCCGCTTTTCGGAGTGCCCATGCTTCAGAGCCATATTTGACCACTGTCATACTGTAGCTTCTAATATTCTAATCTTGGTTTGCAGACTTCAAATTCAAATTCATTTAATTAAAAAACAAGACATAGCTCTCGTGGGCAAAGCCCAAATATGATGTCTCTTAGTCATAATTAACAAAATAAAGTTGTCTAATAAAACTTCGTCAGGATAAAAACACTTGAGATTGAGAATAAAATTATCCGGTAAAACTTCGTCAGGATAAAAATAAACTAAACAATAAAAACACTAGAGATCATTATAATATTTGATAAAGCTTGGCACAAAGCTTTTACTATAACGCATGGTGTTACAGTGGACTGGGGTTAGTTTCGGAACTTTCTCAGCCACCTCCCTGGGGGGACGAGATCTTATAGGGACAAAAGGTGGGGGAAGGAATGATCGGTAGATGGGATGTTGAAGGAGGGTGGAGCCAAATCTTTGGCATAATTTTCCTCGGCGGGAAGAAAGGGATTCAAGTTTAAATTCCTTGAGGTAAAAGGAGTAAGGTAGAGGGGATCCACCATAAATGATTTGCAGTGATCTCTTCTGAACTCGTTCTATTTTATCAATTTCATCCTGGGTAAGGGCAAAGTGCCAAACCGGACAAGCATATTCAACTAAGGGGCGGATGAAAGTGTGAAATATTAGTTTCAGCTTATCCTTAGGAACTCGAAATTTTTTCAGTGTTTTTAGCATTTGGATTGCGCCGTTAGCTTTTTTTACAATTGTCTTTGTATTCTCCCGCCATGAGAGATCAGAAGAAATCACCACACCAAGTAAAGTTATTTTATGGCTTATTAGCTCGGAAGCGATAGGAGGTTCGAAAGACGGTTGAGTATTCTGAAGAAAAGAAAATGTCGTGACCGAGCATTTGTCTTTATTCACGACCATGTTAAGTTCAGCCGCCTCTGAGGTAACTTGGTCAATGATACCAGCAGCATTGCTCTTCGAATCCTTAGATACGATTTCCGTTAAGGACAAGTCGTCAACGTATTTCCATCTGTCCCCCAGCTTAGCAGCGATTTCATTTATCATGAGGAGGAAGCCCAGCGGCCCGATCACCGTTCCTTGTGGGATTCCACAAAAAAACTGGCAGAAAAGTGGAAAATTGGTCTTTATACTTCACAGTTTGCTCTCTATTTGTTAAGAAGCTCTTGATGATTTTAATAATAAAGCTGGGTATATTTTTTTTTCCGCCATTTTTTCTAAAAGGATTTTGTGATCAACAAGGTCAAATGCTTTTTTGAAATCAATTGCAATTAAATTTATCCATTTTCCAGGTTCATCCAGGTGTTTTAAAATAAAATCAATTAAATTAACGAGGTAATGAACTGTCGAACACTTAGGGATGTTACCAAATTGCTTTCGATCAGTTACTTTCAAAAGATATTTTTTCAGCCATGCGGCAACAAAGCTTTCGTATATTCTGCTAAAAACTGACGTAACTGTGATCGGCCGGACACACCAGAGAAATCATTAGCTGCTCCTTTCTTTGGAATTGGAGTAATAAACCCTTTCTTTCCATTTCTTTGGAAAAATATCCTGTTTTTGTTATATTATTGAAAATTATCTGAAGGGGAAATGATAATTCTTTAGCAAATGCTTTAATAAGAGCAACTGGAATGTCAAAAGGGGCAACGGAAGTTCTTTTTAACGAAGAGAGTTTACGGATTATAATTGCCGATGAAATATCAGCAATTAAATTATCATCTGAAGAAGTAGTTAACTTTACTGGAGGATCCTCGGTGGGAAGAGGGGGGTAAGACTGCACAATTGAAGCAAAATGGGCATTCAAATCATTCGCGGTTTTCTCTAGAGGCTCACCTTCATGAAGTCAACTGGTTGAGAACTTTTGCCAGTCAGACTTTTTACTTTACTGAAAAACTGCGACGGTTTGGACTCCAAAAGATGGTCAACTTCATTTTCATAGTAATTTGCTTGTGCCTTTTTGATTTTCCATTTTATTTGGTTTGCCAACTGTTTTGCTTGGTTCACTTGACCTTTTCGTATTAGGCGCAATTTATGTTTTATCAGTTGCTTTATTTTTGAATTTACGTATGGTTTATCACTAGAACAGAATTTAGTCTTACGTTCGGGAAAGCACTCGAGAAATTTTGAATTTAACTTATTATGGAATTCTTCTACTTGGGAATCCAAGTCTTTAGCTGAAGAGACCGCGACCCAATTTTCTCCCGTTATCCAGTCACCGAATTGCAGCAGACCATGGTCAGTGATCGGCCTTGAAGTAACTTCGGTTACTGAATATTTAATTTTTACTTTTTCCAAGGGGTTCCACTGTAACATATAATGATAACTTCCACCAAGTGGTGCTAGTTTACTGGGATTCTGGTAATATTCCGAAAGATTTGACAGGATTACATCCAGAGATGTATTCCCCTTAGTTGTTGTGAAATCGACTAGTTTTAAAGGTTAAGTGACCTGGCCAGCGATTTGCTATCGAGCGATTTGCATCTCCTAGCATTACTACTCCAAAATATGGGTGAGTTCTCTGGACATAATCTGTCGATTCCTGCAGCTTCTCCCAAAAAGCTTTTCTTGCTGCAGCTGGCTGACCAGGTGAATAATAGAAAACGCACATTGCTATGGCAGAGAGCGGCCTAGGGAGTCGCTTAGGTTGGGCTTTGACCCAAATAATTTCATCATTATCTTCAAGAAAAGGTATATTTAAAAGCTGAGGTTTAAAATATTCGTGCACGAGTGTCATTATTCCTCCTCCTTTTTTCCCAAGAGGATGGTCATCAGGCCGAAGTTTAATAAAAGAAGAAAAGTTAGGAACCCTCAATAAATTAAGATCTTGCCGGTGGACCTCGGAAACACAGATAACGGAAGAGCCAAGCATTTGAGCTGTAGTCTGAAGTTCAGTAAATTTCTCTAGATTTAAACTTTCGGCGTTGCTGTAAAGGAAAGAAGGAAATACGTAACGTTTGTCGTGAAACTCCCGGGAAAAAGGTTTATTTTGGAATTTCTTGCCCCCTATCGCGACTGGGGCAGCAACAGGATTACTTAAACTGAAGTCACCAACAATTTTTTTTCCTTCTGCAGGGAAAGGGGTAAAGGGGAGGGGGGATAGAATAAGGACGGGGCTGGTTGCTGATTGGCTGTTGATGAAAATGGATAGGTGGAGGAGGAGGAGGGAGGGGGTCTAAGAGGCTTCTGAGATGTGTCATAGGAGGGGTGGTGTACTGAAAAGGGATGCTGGATTCCCCAGGAAGGTGGACCTTCTTTTCTAGACCCCAAGAGGGTTTGTTTTGGATTTTCTGCTGTTTGCGTCGTCGAAAGTGGGCGTTTTTTGATGAGCTTGGGTCAGTACGGTTAAAATGCGCTAGTCTACAATTTTCATCTAAGCATCTAAAACGAGGGCACATCTTTATATGATCAAGGACACATTCAATACTACTACATGACTTGGCAAGGAAACTATAACATGGATGTAGGAACCGGCAGTGAATACCAAATTTACATGTTCCTTCTTCGAAAAATTTACACACCCCTTTTGACTTGGGCTGTTCAGGGCAAGGTCGAACTGTTATCGGAGTCACTTTATTTTCATGAGCAAATTTACAACTAGCTCCCCTCTTGCAAAAACCATTCCGAAAGAACCAACACTCTCTTTTACATGGTGGCTTGATTATTTTCTCGAAAATGATATGTAAGTCCTCTTCCTGTAACTTGTCAATCGGAATCACATTATTCTCATCACTTGCGGCTATGTCAGTATTATTATTCACCGCACTTTGAAGGGGCATATCCGATGTAACTGACGCCGCACTTACAGCATTCATTTCGCGTTGATTATTTTGGGTGGCTGGCTGGGTACCAAGTTCATGGCCGCTTGGGATTTGATCCAGTGGAAACCGGTTTTGAGACTGATTTATCTGCATCTTTAGAGAATCGATTGTTGTTTTTTTTTTCGTCGACTAAAATGTCTAACTTACGGCGTTCTTGCATACCAATCGCAAGTTTTTCAGAAACAGACCTGACTTCATTGTCAAGCTTATCGATAACAGAATCACGGGCTGAAAGTTCATTCTCAAGGGCAGAGCATTTATTTCTTAACGCTGAAATTTCTCGTATATATTCTCCACAATCGACACAGGGAGTTTTCTGTTTTTTGCTGGGCCTAGTTATTATCTTTGCTTGGGGATTGGAGGACCTGGGAGTTACTATAGGCATGTTTTTCGCAACAGATCTAGGGCTTGCTTTTTGCGTAACTTTGCCAGAAAGTTTTTCATCACTTGTAATCAAAGGGGAAGTGGGAAAATCACAGTTTAAGCATAGCCATTTCTCTAACTTCTCTCTTAAGCCAAGAGTAATCTTTGCACATTTGGGGTGCCACCATTGGCTGCATTTAGTGCACTGAACTGTCCCACTGGTTGCTGGATTTCTACATTCAGGACAATAATATTTAGGCATTATTAAAAGGGAAGTTATTGATTCTGACAGGAGGATCTGCCCCTCTCCTGCTCACCAATTAGGGTCACATTAATGTCTTATTATATTATATCACTTTACGTCTACACTCTTTGAATGCTCAAAATTAATAATATTTCTTAATCTCTTACTGCAGGCAGTTTCACTTGTTGCGCAATCCAATTAGATTCAAAGTTCAATCCAGTTTATGTCCTCACGGAATATGAAGAATCTAGGTCAAGTTTACCAAAAGTCCATTGTTATTTATTCCTGACTTAATCCTTTAAATGATCTCTTAATTAACTCCGGTCACTGAATTAATTTAAGAACATACCGGACTTCAAATTTAATATATCCAATCTAGATAGATGTTTTCACCTTGAGATCCTATTCTTCCAAATTTTTTTTAACTGTGAAAAAACACCTTGAGCCTTGGCAATTCTACTTTTAACATCTTCACTGCTTCCACCATCATTACTAATAATACTACCAAGGTAAGTGAAGCTGCCCACCTGATCAATCTTTTCATTACCCAACGTCACCTTTTCATCTTCACTTATTCCTAGTCTTAGTGACTTAGTCTTCTTAAAATTAATTTTCAAACTTATTCTAGCACCCTGAACTCGCAAAACCTCTAAAACTTCATTCATTTTGCTCACACTTTCATCTAGGACGCTTAAATTATCAGCATAATCTAAGTCCAGGAGACTTTTTCCTCCCCATTTGATTCCGTGGTCTCCCATTACCTTTCCTGTGCTCCTTAAGACAAAGTCCATCAAAATAATCCATCAAAATAATCTAATCTTGAACTGATATCTTTTAAGAAGTAAAAGCACCTTAAATATCAGGAAAAAAATTTACCTGAGCAAATGTGGCGAAACAGGCTCACATTTTTACATTATAATAAGGTTTCAAAGGCAACATATTTTTAAAAATAATAATGTGGAGCATATTTTGAAGTGTAATGGACTCCCTTTTTTTGTTTTCCTTATGTTAAAAATGAGCTTAAATTAATTTTAAAAAAATACCTGCTCTAAGTAAAGAGTAAGTTTGACACTTAAATAAGCTTTTAAACAGTTTTAAAGCTACTTAATAAAATATATTTTTTCCAAATTATTGGGGGGGGCGACTGCTTCTCCCTCAGTGACGCCGTTGATCACAAGTTTGATAAATTCATGCGACCATCTAACAAAATAGGGATAAATAAATCGGTAAGCTCATAAACAACGATCTAAACAACTTTTTTTTATATGTTCGTCTTGGGCTTAGTGTAGCTCTTTGCTTTCCTTTGAAAAACTTCTTTCGTGTAAAAACTTATTTAATAGTGTAAAGCCCAACCCGTTTTGCGCCCTCGTTTTCACTTCATGGAATCTTGAGAAAAAAACAAATATTTTCTATTATTCTATTATTCTGCCAATTTATAATAAAATTACTTGTTTATCAGAAAAAATACATTTATTTTTAGTTTTCGATTTGTAACATATTTTGCTAATTCGTTGTTCGTATGGACATTGATCGCAATTCTCAACAAGAATTTCGATTTTTCCTTTTGGGAAATACTGTGATATAAGCGTGTTTCTCGCTCTGAGGAAAAACTATGAGTAAAACAGTAAATTACGAGTTATTGACGTTTGCTAGGGGTTTGCGATGAATAATGCAAACTCTCGCATTAAATGTATCGACATCTTTCCAGGAAATAAGGAGCTCGATGATCTTAGTTTGAACATCTCTTTATATACTTCCTACTAAGAGACAGTAATTTCACCTTCGTTCGGACACACGGAAAGTGACAGTTCTGTTTTCCTGTTTATTATTTTTTTGCACCAATTCAGGCTACTCTGATGGGTCTTTGGACATAGCTGGGTCACTGAGGAATCGACCAAACGCCGTCAGCGTGGCTTGAGACTGGTACACGACCCTGTTTTACGAAAAAATGGGGTTTTATCCCACTTTCTAGGGTTGTAACCAGAAAAAGGGTGTAGAATGCTAGGACACGTTTCGCGGGTAAAGGGTGGTAGATTGTCAAAAACCGTCCTTTTTGGCTAACCATTCAGGACCAAAAGAAAAGCAGGTCTTTGCGAATGGATGGGAATAGATCGTAAGAAATGATTCGTAGGAAATTGAGACTTCTTGGGAGAGTGTAAATAGGGTATTTACACTCTTAGAATAAATTGGGATAGGAGGATCAGCACTCGCAGCTTTATTGGACTCAAGTTGCTTGGCGTTATAGAGAGTTGTTCGTAGTAGTAGTAGTAGTAGTATTTTAGAAAACATGGATAGAGTTTTAATAAATACTGAATAAAGTTGATTTAAGAGCACATTTGCACGTTGAAATCTTCTTCATGGAAGGTGTCATTATTATTTGTTTTCCTTATTTACTTATCTAAGTACTTTTTTTGTTTTCTGAGAGAAAATTCTTCTCAAGACAGCTATGACACATAAAAAAAAATAAAACGAAAAGAATTCCAATATTCAAAATAAAACTAGATTGCCATGTCTATATTAGACTGCACGTCACATACTATTAAGAAACGTTCTTTGTTGTTTTAGTATCAAACCTGAATTACACAAGTAGGACTCAAAAGCATCCATTTATTAAAATATTAAGTTGGGTAAGGATAAAAAAAATAAAATAAAAATAAAGATCGAAAAAGCTATTGTAGAATTTTAAGGAGGTTGGTAATTAATCTCTCCCAACTTTTCCCAAACACCTCTCAACCAATTGGCGCCTGAATTATGACTTCAAGTTGGTGGCAAGAGTGTGTGGTCAAATTTATTGTATTTATAATATTGAAAATGTAAATTTTAATTCTGTCATCTAACACACTTTCGAAATTATAAAATAAATTTCCGATAAATTCTCTGAATTTTGTATTGAACAATTTCGCTAATTTGGCAATCAAAACCTAATTTTTAAACATTTTTAAATTTAAGCATACTATCGTTATTTATTATTATTATTATTTTTTAGATAGAGTAGGGAAATAGTATATAATAGTGTTGTTATATTAAATTAGTATAGTACAGGGTCTCAAGTGGTGATTTTTTTTGCTGGTTTTTGTTTTTCTTTTTTTTTAGGGGAATCTATTGATGGACGATTTATATTATAGTTTAGAGAATGGCCGCACTAGCCACAAGGCTTTTTGGAAAATTTGTCGTTTTTGTATTGTTTTTTTGTTTTTTAGATAAATTCTCTCTCTCATTTTACATATACGGGGACAATTTTCAAGGGGAAATATTCCGGGGGAGAATTCTGCTGGGGGAGGGGGTTCCACACTGATATGAATTTGATTCGTATATCTTTTCCTCACTCTTGTGATTTTAGGACTCTTGTCTTTTATGTGCTTTTTTAAGTAACTATTGAGTTCCAAAAATTCATTTTTTATTATAATTTTCAGAAGTGACGTCAATAGGAATACGATGACCCAAGGTAACTTTGCAGAGGGGTTTGCAGATCTATTCCAGTCATTGTGGGGGGGAAATTTGAATTGTATTGTTCCAACGAACTTCAAAAAACTTGTAAATGCCTATAGACCAGATTTTCGTGGCAGTGACCAGCAAGATTCAGACGAGTTTCTTGTTTTTCTATTAGACGCCCTGCATGAAGATCTAAATAAGGTAAGTTCTCCTTAATAATAAGAAGCTGTTCAACAGCAGGTAGCTAATTTGGTACATTATTTGTCACACTATTGTTCGTACTAAAAATCCGATGGATACCCCCTCCCCCATCCCCCTCCCCCATACGGAAAATCGACAAGGGAGCCTAAAAGGAATTGTAATTTATGTCAAGTAAAACATTCTAAGGAGCGTGTATTTATTTCTAATCTATATATTCTAAGAGTTCTCCAATTTTTCGTTCCCTTCTCACTATGGTATCGGAAGACGTTAGTTTTTACTGTATTTTTATACTAGAAAATATACCATGCACCCGTATCATAAAGATCTTTCGTAGCAAATGTTACACATATTAAACATTTTAATTGTCAGACCAATTTTACCAACTCAATACCCACGTATTTCTATTCTCTATAGCATTTTCTTCTTCCATTCTCTTGTAGTACCTATTGCCAGCAGTCTAAACTAGCTAAGACGAAAAAATTCTTTATTCTAAAATCCTTGCACTCTGTAAAATTAAAAAAATAATGCTTTTTTCGGAATTTTTGAACTCTTATTTCGATTTTCATCAATATAGCTCTTTCCAATTTGAGGCTCTTAACAAATTATGCGTTTTTTTTTTTTTCGTCCTTCCGAAGAATTCGAGTTTTCAGGCTTTTATAACTAATCTGTTCATTTTTCAAGACTCATTTTATTTCAAAATTCCACTATTTTTTTCAAGTTATTTTAACAATTTGATGTACAAGCCTTCACATATACGGAATCTTCATATCTCAAGCAAAGTCCCTTTTTTTGAGAGGAATCAAATTTCTTGGGTACACAGTGTTTTTATATGTGTATGCTGAGTTTTAATGACTTTACTGTTGCTGAGTTTTCCCGTTTTTGAGTCGCTCTATTCACTCCAGATAGTTACATTTTCGCCATCTAAGATTTCTTTAATGCAGTATGGTGTGTTAGTTTTTTTTATGTATTTCGGCATGATTTAAGGTGTGTGAGGAAAGCATTTTCTGTTTTCGTATATATGTAGTGACCTTCCTCTGGTCGACTTTCCCTTATTATTTTGAGGGACTTGAATTTTGCAGTATTAACTCGAGAGGAATCAGTTTTGCCATAATGAGTCTATTTTTTGTGTTGTATTTAACAGTTAGTTAAAAATATTAGTGATTTCAGTTAAAATATTAGTTTTAAAAATCTTACGTTAGTTCTTAGTTAACTTTTTTAACTCGTTAAGTTCACTTAGTTCTTAAAATCTAAAAATCTTAGTTAAAATGTGGAAAAATCTAGTCGGTTCTTAAAATCACTTAGTTTCTTAAAATCTAAAAATCATGTAAAATCACCCCTTTTGAGTCGGAGAGAGGATTATCTTACACTATTATTTGAATAAAACAAGACTCATAAAAAAGGATAAAATTAGACTTGAAAGAACGTGTAAAACAAATGAAAGGTAATTAAGATTGTACCAAGGATGTATGCAGATTTATCAACTTGTTGCTCCGATTGAGTGTTATTTTTGCTAGTAAATTTATTTTTTTATTTGTCTTAAAACGCATCGTGATTTTCTACAATCTTTTAGTCACTCTTTTACAGCAGAGTTATTCAATTGCAATACAGAGTATTTAAGTGCAGACTAAATATAGTGAATATGTCCCATTGACAACCCCTTGACAAGTCCTTCAAAGAAAGAGAACAATGGTTCTCTTTGCAATACAGAGTATTTAAGTGCAGATTAAACATAGTGAATATGTCCCCTTGACAACCCCTTGACAAGTCCTTCAAAGAAAGAGAACAATGGTTATTTAACAGAAGAAATAATTAATACTCAAAGAAACCTAAAGTACAAATACTATTTTTATTATGTAGAAATTTTATCTTGTAGTATGTACATTTAGTCTAAAAATTAGTCGTTAATATAGAAAAAAATTTAATATTTCTTGGAATATAATTATTAAAAAAACAGCTATTAGGTTCTCTAGTATTATTACTTTAAATTGAGAATATTATTATTAACGCTGAAGTTCAACTAATATACCGTTCGAAAAAAAAACACTAAAAATAAAGCCAAAATTGGTTTATCCGTATCTTAGTTAGTTCTTTATTATCAAGGTGAAGAAGAAGCAGCCAATGAAAGAACAGGATAATGAAGGCAAAACCCAAAGTGAAGCTTCCTACATGGCATTTATTAATTGGGAAAGTTCTAATAAATCAAAAATAAGTGATCTCTTCTACGGTCAAGAGATGAGCACCCTCACATGTACAACCTGTCGCCACTCTTCCATTCGATTTGACATGATTTGCGCATTGGTTGTCCCAATACCAAACGTCGTGCATCACTGTAGGCTGCAAGTAAGTCCAGGAGTCAACCTTCTTATTTTATTATTATTTTATTTAAGAATTTCTTCTTATTTTGTTCAAGAAGCATTGTCATTCTTTCTATAAGGCTCAGTAAAAGGAAAAATTTCTAATAGAATATTGTTCTAGGAGAAAATTAAGATGCAAAATCTTTTTTTTAGTTTTTTTTAAATTTAACGTTCTAGTTCAGCTATCTCGACCTAGTAAATTTTCAAATTTTGATTTGGTTTTAACTAATTCGCTTCTGTATACTTTTTGTCTTATGCTGGCTAATGATAGGACCGTAAATTTTAAAGGGGGAACCAAAGGGGATTTGTCTGCTAGAAATTTTAGTAGCATAAATTTCTATTTAGTTTCTAAGGATTTGGATTTCATTCGTAGTGCATAAACAGCATTTCCTTTGATTTTCTAGTGTTTGATTTTTCTAGCTGTGTATGTTGTCTAATATACTATGAAGGTTGGATGTTGAGAGAAATGGATATCTCAGGCAAGACAAAGGTGAATATCCATAGAGTAACCTTGACGATACAGTAGCCTAAATTAGACTTATCTATATTAATTAAGAAACCGTGTTGTTGGGGGGGGGGGTCACAATTGCAATGATCTCTGGACCCAATTCACTTGTACCGTAAGTTTCCGATTGACCAGAAAAGAAGCTAGTCTACCAGGGGAACGTTGATGTTGGAAAGCTATTTTGCAGTAGTCACAAGAGCTTTTTGTGTCTCGAATCATTTAAGATGAAAAACCTTGTATGATTTGTGTTTTATCAAGTTGGAACCTTCTTACCTTTTGAGAGATAAGAAGTTTGGGAAGAACCAATAACCTATTTTAGTTGATCAATCCTGAGGATTGAAAATCCTGAAATTACTCCTGTACAGCGTTACACCTTTAAACCTTTCTGTTAAAAACCCGGCGTTCGGTGGAAAGTAAGGAATTTTGGAGGAACCTTTGGCCCACTTTGATTCTCTGGTAATGTAGATTAGAGATCTTAGTTTAATTCTAGTTCAAACACAGAACTCATTGTCTAATGCCCATCAAATCATTCTGCCGCTTGAACTTGCATTGATTCAGGACTTTTTTCCGTGAAGTGTAACCGAGCTTTCGGCCGTAGAACTCATTTTTACACCAAATTAGATTTTAAGTCGTTTTTTGCACCAAATTAGGACTTAGCACACTAGTTTTTGTATAGATTCAGGACTTTGCTCGTCTTTACCCCGAGTCAGAAATCAGCAATTTTTTTTATCAATTCAGGACTGAATCTTATTTGTCATGTTTTTGCGGTGAAAAACGATCAATTCGTTATTGTGCAAAATCAGTGCTTAATTCGATTTGTATGGTGTCATTGATATACAACAGCTTTAAACTCACTCGTTTCTGGACACAGTCAGGACTTACCATATTTTCAGCCAATTCAGTTTGTAGCTTGACCTTTGCTCTTGTTCGCATAGTGGAGGACTAAGCTTGTTTGTGGGATAAGGACTATTCATTTCTTTTCTGAATTACGAATTATATCACTTTCGTATCGAGTCAGGATTTAGTCTTTTTTTTTATACACAATTAGAAGTTAGTTCATTCCTATAATAAATAAACGACAGCTCACTTTTGTAGCTGACTCATTTTTGTTTAGAGGCAACTTATTGGATCCTTTTCCATTGTGTCAAAAGAACTGAGCTTGGGGCAATGACTCGACTTGGGACCATTGCTCTTGGCTTAAATGTGAATTTTTGATTATTCCACCATTGTGAGTGAAATGTCTATCAAGTTTCGATCAGATGCCCAAAGGATTAATGGGCAAAACTGGATGTGAGAGTCGGCCTAGTTCCTTGACCACTGGGCTCATTAAAATGTGTGCTAGTACTTAGAATCTCTAATCGAATAAGATTGCTCCCAAGTTTTTAAAATTATTCCTAAGATCCTACTTACTTGAAAAAAAAGCGGTTTTGAATTGTTTGTGATCGGTGGTGTGACGAATTGCTGCAGTTTTTACTGTAAGAAGGCAAGTGACTCGTCTTGAGGGAGTCATTGCTAGCATGGTAAGGGAACTTCTCCGGTAGAACGGCTCGGTCAGTAATAGACAATAAAAGCAACTGTACTCGAGGTTAGTTGAGCATTCCAGAAAACTCGCCACTAATCGAAGAAAAGAAGTGATTGCCTCTCTTAGAGCTGTTTAATGTAGCACATTGTGGCTGACATTAATTACTGACCTTAGTGTCTTTAGTATTTTTTAAGTCTGGATTTCTTTGTCTAAAAAGCAAGTAAATAAAATTAACTAATCCTGTTTTCTTTCCAGATTTGCCAAGTGTTTTAGTATCATTCAAGTATGTGATTTTTATTGTCGATTAAAAAAGTAGTTAATATTAAAAAGTCACATCTCCTCTTTCTTTACAAAACGTTTTAGTATTATTTTAGTATTATACCTTTAAGTGGTAATGTCTTTTAGTGTCAGTTGAGTTTGTGACTTATTCTCTTAATAAAAAGAAACTCATTAAGATAGAAAAATAATAGTTTTTTCTAGCTTTTACAAAACATTTTAGTATTATTTCTTAGGTGTAATGAATTTATCTAGTATTATTAACGTCTGTGGTGTCTCCGTTGATTATTAAAAGTAATAATCAATGCTCCTCCAAGACGTGCTAAACCTTCATATTTTATCAACCCCTAATCAGCAAATTTGCCATACTTTTTAGATAACTGGAACTGGAAGCGTCAATCAAGTATTCAGACATTTTGTATATATATATATATATATATATATATATATATATATATATATATATATATATATATATATATATATATATATATATATATATTATATATATATATATATATATATATATATATATATATATATATATATATATATATATATATATATATATATATATATATATATATATATATATATATATATATATATATATATATATATATATATATATATATATATATATATATATATATATATATATATATATATATATATATATATTTAATTACAATATGGAATTCCTTAGTGTTAAGTGAATAATTTGAACGATGCGTTTTATGTCAATTTTACTGTTAAAATCAGCCCGTTAAATTAGCTGTTATTGTACAAAAATACGTTGTTTGCGTATAATGAACTATTGCTAATGTTTACATTCTTTCAAATTTACAATATTTTAGTCTTTTCCTAAAAATGAATTCTTTCAGGATTGCCTATCTCTTTATATGGAAGATGAGTCAATTACTGATTGGCGCTGCCCAAAATGTAGGCGAAATTCTAAGGAAGCCTTTAAGAAACTAGATCTGATCAGGACACCCAAAATCTTGATTCTCACACTTATACGATTCTCCAATGACGTTCAACAGTTGACAAAGCGTGAGACCTTCGTCGAGTATCCTAAAATGGGTTTAAGAATAAGTGGGAGTACATATCAGCTTGTAGCAACTGTCAATCACTCTGGAACTGTTAATGGTGGACATTATACCGCTTCAGTTTATCATCCTGACTCAAAGTGTAAGTCTTCATTGTGTACCAAAATCAATAGTAACAGTGTTAATGTCTTATTTTGTCCAAGTTTCATTCTTTCTGATTAATTTTAAACTTTTTTTTTCAAACTTACTTGAAGTTTGGCGATAGTAAGTATATCTCCTCCGGAATATCTCAATTATATGATATAAAGAAAGCACGCAAGGAGCTAGGGGTCTAGGGATATACGCCTCCCCCTCCCCTTTGGCCTCATTCAGAGAAATCATGATTTTTACAGGTTTCATTGAGATTTCAAATAGTTTCCATATAATTGGTTTATTTTTAATATTTTACTCCCCACATATGCCTATCTTAGAGTACGCCCATAGAATCCTTTTACACAAAAATATTACGTAAGTGAATATTTATTATTTTAAATCAGAGGTCATTGTGAAGTCTTGTATCTTCCTTGGGAAAGAAATTCTATCAAAAGATAAAGGTCTACTATTTGCTGTTATGTTACTGCAGCCTTTTTCATCAGTTATAAACAGGAATAATCCAAACTTTCAGAACAGACTATTTAAACATTTACTTTTTTTTATGGAAATCAATCAAACCCTCGATTTAAAATAAATACATAAGTAATATTTATGAGTGTATTATATTTATCTTAATACAATTTAAATATCATTGAGTGACGAACGGAAAAAAAATTGATTGCATGGTAACTTAATTAACTTAAGGCGACCAAATCTTTTTTTTTTTTTTTTTTTTTTTTTTTTTTTTTTTTTTTTTTTTTTTTTGTAAGACCTCTTCCGTCTTTAGAGTGAAATCCGTAAATGGCTTATACGGAGATCACATGATTTTTATATGTACAAAATGCTTATTATTGGGGTTTCTGAATACGTCAGACCACAAATTTAGAGAAACTGAGTTCGGACTAAACATCTTTTGTGGCGTCAAAGGGCCTTACAAGGTGTTTTATGATTTCATTCAGATTGGGCCGAAATTTTATCAAGATTGTCACCTTTAGTAAGTAGATGTCTAAATCCCCTAAAAAATTAATTTTGGAAATATCAGGCAAGAACCAGGAAGGGTTGAGCAACTTCCAGCTTATCATCTGTGGTTTGTGACCACCTCCTCTCTCAATTAGTCAGTTTTAGGTAATCATAAACTGCAGGCAAAGTTATGTTGAAGTTGTTGCGCTGTGGTCATTCCTGTCTATTTTTGGTATTTATTTTCCCTAATGTTTCTCCCAACTTATGAGAGTCCACATTGCATGAAGTCAACCCACGCATATAGTATTCGTTTTTGGAGCAGTCTTTCCAAATGTAACAGCCATTGTCTGCACAAATTCCAGTAAAAGTTTGTAAAGTAATTTGAGTTGGTGTTTTATTGTTGGGTCGATGGGGGGGGGTGACCCAAGGCAAAAACGAAGGTAGAGCAAATCACGGTCATTTTTGAACCCTTTTTGAATATTAGTTAACTTTGAAGATTGCTGACATTGTTGGATGCTGGGTATAAATTTGTTACATCATGTAACATATTTATACACAGCGCTCAACAATGCAGCCTAGGCTCCTTACTTCACACTACTGCACTACGCATGTTTATAATACGTCGTTTAACTTAGTAAGTCTCACCTGTGGCTCCTAAAGCTTGAAGATTGCATCAACTGAGGCAACTTATCCCCAACTGTGTTTTCTGTTGTATTTTTTCTTCTCTTCTGATTGTATGAATCTGACTAAGCCGATCTGCTTTTCAGGTGGTATAAATACAATGACAAGGAAGTGTCACCTCTTCAGAAAGACGATGTCATAAGTAAAGAGGCCTATATTCTTTTTTATTCAAAATTAGCCTGAGAGATTTCAACTTGTAAAAAGAATTGTATTTGTGTATATAGCTATATTACTGAGCTACATCACTGAACTATCTTTCGTCCCAATTCGCTCTTTGTCTCTCTCTATCACTCCCTTTATTCCTATCTCTCCCTTCATCTGTCTCTGTCTCTCTCTTCCCCTCTATCTGTCTCTCATTTATATCTCCTTCTTTTTTTCATATTTCTCTCCTGCTTCGTTTTTGAGATACCATTCTTATGTATTTTTGTTCGAACTGTCGTTTTAGAGTTTATGGTTTTTAATGTTTTGCTTATTTTGACTCGCTATAATTGTAAGAGTTAAGTGCCTCCAATGTTCAACTTTTAAAGGAATTCCTTTGTTTTACTTTTATTATTATTTATTTAAGGGATTATTTCGACTCTGCAGCTTTAATTTATAGTTTAATTGAAACCCATTGAATTCCCTCCTTTTTTTCATCATGACGATTGCATTTTGAAATTGGTCAAAATTGGTTCGACCAATTTGAAATTGGTCGAACCAATATATATTTGTTTTATTCAAAATTAGCTTGAGAGATTTTAACTTGTAAAAAGAATTGTATTTGTGTATATAGCTATATTACTGAGCTACATCACTGAACTATCTTTCGTCCCTATTCGCTCATTTTCTCTCTATCACTCCCTTTCTTCCTATCTCTCCCCTCATCTGTCTCTGTCTCTCTCTCTTCCCCTCTATCTGTCTCTCATTTTTATCTCCCTCTTTTTTCATATTTCTCTCCTGCTTCGTTTTTGAGATACCGTTCTTATGTATTTTTGTTCGAACTGTCGTTTTAGAGTTTATGGTTTTTAATGTTTTGCTTATTTTGACTCGCTATAATTGTAAGAGTTAAGTGCCTCCAATGTTCAACTTTTAAAGGAATTCCTTTGTTTTACTTTTATTATTATTTATTTAAGGGATTATTTCGACCCTGCAGCTTTAATTTATAGTTTAATTGAAACCCATATTCCCTCCTTTTTTTCATCAAGACGATTGCATTTTGAAATTGGTCAAAATTGCCAAATTTAAACGAACTAGTCCTGATACTGTTGTTAGACATTTTATATGGATTGTCTGACACAATATCCAACATAAATTTGTTTTATTATTTTTTATTTTCTTATTTTCCAAATTCAAACGTCTACCAATTACATCCTTTGGATGAATCATTGCCTTGTCATTAATAATACTGCCCTGAAAGCTATTTTACAGGATATTCGATAAGGTAATTTAAACTTACCTCCTGAAAATATGACAAGCATATAAATTAAGAAATGTTGCGTATACGCCCTTCTACCAAATTCCCTAGAGACAGATGTAACGCTAATAGACTATTCTAACCATTATACGATCAGGTTAGACTGCTAAAGAGACTAAAAGAGGAAGATTAAATGAACATTTAACTAAATGTATAATGGTTATTATTGTAAATAATGTTCATTTGACTCTATTGTGGGCATAATACCCATAGTGGACTTTATGGACAGAAACTAAGTGTATTTATTCGTTTCCTTTTTATTTGGGAATGTTTTAGTGGGTTCTTGTGCATATCTTGTACACGAGTGACTCAATGTTAAGATCGTAAATTGTAAAATCATAAATTGTAGATCGTAATGTTAAGATTTGGAACAAGATTGCCAATCAGAGAAACGATTGAACGAGACAAATCATCAGTAATCAGAGAAATCAATTGAGACAAAGTAATCAGACAATAGACAAAATCGAGACAAATCAATGATTAATCAGAGAAACGAGACAAATCACAAGTGGAAGGGAGAAACGTGAAGTGGAGTAGAATCAAAATAGAGTAAAAATGAATGGAAATGAAGCGGGATAGAGAAACATGACGCGGAGCATAATCAAAATATAATAAAACGAATAGGAATGATGGGGAATAGAGAACCATAAAGCGGAATAGAGTAGAATCGAAATAGAATAAAATTAAATATCAATGAAGCGTAAAAGAGAAATATAAAGCGGAGTATAATAGAGTCAAAATAGAATAAAATTGATTAGTAATGAAGTGGAATAGAATAAATGAGGTGGAATAATCATTAGAAAAAACAAGACAAATCACAATGAAGTGGAATAACACTGATTTAAAAGTAATTCAATAGAATAACCTAGTCTAGAAATATCAACTTATCTATTTGAAGGCATAAATCAATATCAGTGCCATACCAAGGATTTATGTTCGTGGGGGGGGGGGTTAAAAAAAAAACTATAAAAAACATTTCAAAAATGTGTTTCAACGCATTTTCATTACGTTTTTACGACTCTGAAAAACATTTCGAGGGGGGGGGGTCAAACCCCCTAACCCCTCTTCTGAATACCGCCTTGGTTAAGATTATAGAAGGTTGTTGTCCTCTCATCCTTGCTGTGTTAGTAAAAAAAAGCTGGTGCTTTTGACTTAGGCAATTAGTATAAACAGAATATCCGGTATAAGATTTAGTGACCAATGTTTGATTTAACCAGTATTAATTAAGACTGTTGTTCGGTAAGTTTCCACTTTAAAACAAATATATTCTAAACATTTAAGAATTTTTCATGTGTCAAAATATCTAATTAATTGTAATTGAATTGAATGTAAATGTAATCCAATTGGTAATTGTAATCGATTTGTAAATTGGTAATTGTAATTTTCAAAACCAGTAAATGTAATTAAGTGCTCAATATTACCAATCTCTAGTTACTTACAACTATTTAGCAATCTACTCCATCTGTGTAACTTAGATTTTAATTTTGATTATCATCAAGTTTTTCGTCGGGAAATCTACATAATACTCCCTGACTTCAATTATTTGAGTGAAGCGTTTCATAGGTTCATAGTTAATTTTAAATAGATCAGGTATCTTTATAAGCATCAAATACAGTTATTCTTGGGGTTTTTCTTTTTTTCTCTATTTCACACTTTTAAATCTCTGACGATTCATTATATATATATATATATATATATATATATATATATATATATATATATATATATATATATATATATATATATATATATATATATATATATATATATATATATATATATATATATATATATATATATATATATATATATATATATATATATATTATATATATATATATATATATATATATATATATATATATATATATAATATATATATATATATATATATATATATATATCTATATATATATATATATATATATATATATATATATATATATATATATATATATAATATATATATATATATATATATATATATAATATATATATATATATATATATATATATATATATATATATATATATATATATATATATATATATATATATATATATATATATATATATATATATATATATATATATATATATATATATATATATATTATATATATATATATATATATATATATATATATATATATATATATATATATATATATATATATATATATATATATATATATATATCAGTTTATTCCTGAACTAAGCGGACAAACAGAATTAAATCCTCACTAAAATATATCAAAATTGCCTTGCTACGACAAGGGTGTTAATTCACGAAGATATAACTGGAGGGGGAAGGTAAAATATGTTTCAAATCAGAGGTGGGAGCGAGCTTGTGTTATTCAAATGAGAACACAGAAAAACTATCTTTAATGAGTTAACCAAATAAAACAAGGTATCTGGGGGAATTAAGGAAACCCTTTTAGTTGGGGGAAATAAAATATTTGATTTTTTAAATTTTTATTTTATTACTTTGAAAAAGATTAATTTGTTGTATACAAGTTTGGTATTTCTTGTCTAAAACAAATGCAACACTTCGTGGTTTAGATATAAATTAGAGAATTTTTTGTTTTTTTTTCCAATTAAGATTTTTCTGGTTGTAAAAACGGTAACAAGTTTTTCAGTTTTCATCCTGTCAGCTGAATGATTGTGGAAAACAAATCCAAGCTTTGTCTACTTTGTCATTTTTTGCGTATGGCAAACCCAGCAAACCACCTTATTTATGTGCTAGGAATATTTCGAAGCAATAAGTAGCCTATGCTTTTTAATTTTTTTTAAATATTTTTAGGTTTTAGTTTTGATGTTGATCGAATTTTCCGCAAACGCGTTTAAATGCCTTAATATCGCTTTCATTCACCTGCTTTTTATTTTCATAAAGAGGGCAGCAACTGGGTGGGTTTTACGGGACGTAATTTCTTTCTTTTTTTAAACAAATAAATTTGAGTGACCGTTGCTAATTCAGTTACATAAATTTGGTAGTTGTAACACGCAAAGCGTTGTAGTGACAAGGCAAAATCAATTTTCTTGGAGAAGACAGCTTTATTACTGTTCGGAAACTTTAATCGTCTGAGAATTTAAATTTTGTTAATCAGTTGCAGTGATATATGGGACCAAAATAGATAATCTCTAAGAAAAAAATGTGTCTGTTCAAGAGCTCTTTGTCATCAACTTTTTTATAAAATTGTTGCGTTGATTTTTTCTTGTCCTGTGTGATCTTGAACATGTTTCACGTGTTTTCTTAATTTCTATCTTGGATTTCACCACTGAGCTGTAAAAATAACTCGAGTTAAATAACAGGAGGCATAGGGTATAAACAAGAAGATGTTTAGCTTTTAATTAAGCTCTGTTGTTTTCTTTTTTGCTGATACCCCTTTAGTTCCATTATACTTAACATAATATTTTAGTTTGAAAAACATATAAATAAATCAAAAATGTTAATGCTTGTACGGACGGAATTAAATATTTTTGGCCAAACGGGACATTTCCAAGGGTCTCGAGAGAAAGCAGTTTTGTTTTTCAAAGAGATGCCTTCATACCCTGATATGCCGACTTGCTTAAATTGTAACCTTCCTTGGTCGAAGGAAAATCCATTGCCGTCACTTGAAGGGGGGGGGGGGAATATGTTTCCATCCCATGTGCTTTTGCAATGCCCCCTTCAATTTTTTTTTTTTAATTTTTATGCTATACGCAAAGGGCGTTTAATTACTTCACTTAATTACACGTTTTGAGAAAGATATTTTTGAGCTGTTTTGTTTATTACTATTACTTCATAAGTAAAACGTGCTTGGATAATTTTTTGAGTTTATTTTTCAAGCTAAGTTCAGACGCATAGGACTGGTACAAAACTCTTTAAGGGTAAAATACCTTATTTATGTATGAAATAACTTAAAATAATTTTTGTCAAGAATATAACCATACAACTAAAATCATTGGGCTTGAATAGAATAAGTCTCTGTTTTTTCTTCCAAAGGCTTTCTTTGGAAAGCCCTAGCCTTCGGTTGTAATTACATAAACAACTGTGTTTGCCAAATTTTAGACGGTTGCTTTCAATTTGACAGAAATGACATGAAATACAAAATACAAGAAATACACACATAATACAGGGTGTTCCAAAAGAAACAGTGCAGTAGGAATATGCTAATAACCCAAAGAAACAAAACTCACAGAAACATACTATATATTATAAATATTCACAAATCTAATACCTTATCAACTAAAGTACGATTGAGGATTGACTCGTGCAGTAAGATATGATCTACAATAACTATTGCAAGTGTGCGCCATTCACCTGCAGACATAAAAGAGCGCGACGCAGTATGTTTTGAAAAACATTCAAGTGAAAACATTTTAAACCATACATTCTTTAGTGATGAAGCATGGTTCCATTTGTCCGGGTACATGAACAGTCAGAACTCTAGAGTGGTCTACAATAAATCCTCATGCTCTGTTTCAGAAGCCACTCCACGATCAAAAAGTTGGTGTTTGTTGTGCTTTGTCAAGGCGGCGTATTATTGGACCTATCTTTTTTGAAAACACCATCACATCTGATTGTTACATTCATAACATCCTGGAGCCATTTTTTGATCAACTGACGGAGCAAGAAAAGCAACAAGGCTGGTTTCAGCAAGATGATGCAACTGCACATACGACTCGTGTCAGTGTGGCTGCAGTTCGTGATGTCTTTGGGGATCGTGTGATCTCTCGTGGTTTGTGGCCACCTCGATCACCGAATTTAACACCTCTTGACTTTTATTTGTGGGGCAAATTGAAAGGCTCAGTGTATGCAGACAATCCGCGAACTACGGATGAACTGAAGCAGAAAATAACAAGTGTTATTCAAAATATCAAACCTGATGAACTTCAATGTGTGTTTCAAAACATGCAGTGTCGCGCTCGTTTATGTCTGCAGGTGAATGGCTCACACTTTCAACAGTTATTTTAGATCAGATCTTACTGCACGAGTTAATCCTCAATCGTAATTTAGTTGATAAGGTATTAGATTTGTGAATATTTGCAATATATAGTATGTTTCTGTGAGTTTTGTTTCTTTGGGTCATTAGCATATTCCTACTGCACTGTTTCTTTTGGAACACCCTGTACAAGACAAGTAAATCATCCTGTAAATCATCCTTGAGCACCATCTTTCTCATGAAAAAAGTCTTAAATTTCAAAGCTAATGTTTAAAAGCATATTCACAATATCATTTTGCCGTGTCGTGATCAATATATCAATAAATTGTGCAAATGCATTTGGACCACGATGTAGAAGCTTCATACAATAGTCTAATGATGGAGAATCAGTTTTCATTATATCAACAAGCATTCCCCAAGAAAATATCTTCCTTTGAATAGACAACTCTAGAAAATCATCATATAGAATCAAACGTTTTTCCATAAGAACTAGATTCCTCATGATTCGCTCTTTCTCGAATCTATCCATATTTTAGAGTCCTAACTCTCTCACAACCAACTTCAGACTAATCAGAATTTCTTTTTGTATTCTAGAAAATATACGCTAGTCTACTATAGAAAGAAAAAATACCATTGATTTAGAAAATTTTTTATTGAACATAATTACAATAATAATAATATTCACTGATGCATTTTGTTCTCATCAATATATTTCGATAGGACATCGAATGCTGACCGAAGTTTATTTATATGGAGAATATTCACTTTCCCAGCAAAACATAGTTGCTCCTCCTGCTTAAACTTGCTTAATGATATCATGTATCTCGCATACATAATGTCCCATTCAAGACATAGTCTACAGCCAGCAGTTATTTCCACAGCTACATTGGGTTCTTGTATATCATTGCTGCTGCTGCTGTCGGTTCCATCATTAATCTCCAATAGTGTAAATGCACCACTCATTTTTTTTTCTCCACTAATATCCTCTCAAATAAACTATTCTCTCTCTGAATTCAATTCTCTTACTAATATGAACTACTATGAAAAGTACTCCTTATATCCGAATCCAACTACTAATCAAGCTTGTGTGACCGCCACTCTCTCTCTCTCTCTGTTTAACCTCCAAAAAATGGGTGTCACATTAGAAAACCTGTCTGCCAAGCCATGTAGGGTTCATAGCAATAGGTCACTGGCCCGTGGTAAGGCATATTACGCAATCACGACTCGTGGTAATTGGGCGTTTACTACTTACCTTTGGACAATGGACAACGAGCAACTTTCGCATTTACTCCTTATGTTCTCTGAAAAGGTTGCAGTGAAGGAGCTCAATTTTGAAAAGCTAGTGAACGACTAAGCAAAAATGAAGCCAATGAGATATTCATTGCTTAAATAACTGCACGTAACTTTCAGTTTTTAATTTGTGGGGTAAATGTTCCATTCTGTAACTATTTTTCGGTCCCTAACCAGGTTATAATCTAAATAAATTACGTTGCTTTAATGTGTGTTCGAAAATTAATTTGAAGACTAGTCTACCAAACAGAGTAATTACATTTTGAATCTGGACGGGATTCCAAAATTGATCTTTGCCCCTCCCCCCCCCCCTCTTTAGGTTTTCTGAAATGGCGCCACTGTTCCTTTGTCTGGTTTTCGGAATTGATAGTAATAAAAGTATTATGAAACGAAAAAATATACTGTTGGATGGAATACGAAGGTCACAGCTACGTTACATAACAAAAAGTAATTGGATCCAAATGAGGAAAACAATTTCTTTCGGATATGGCATTTCACACCAAAAATATGCCAGATCAATTAAAATACGCCAAGATTTACGCCTGGTGGGATGACTCTATCAAAATACGCCAGTCACCATCAAAATACGGGAAACAAGCCAATATGGCAACAGTGCAGGAAAGTGACACTAGTGCTAGGGTAGTTCTGGTGGGCGGGGGGGGGGAGGGACGGTGGTCAGAGAGAGAGACAAATATAGCGGTACACCTCTTTCCGCGTTAAGGCAGTGAACTACTGACTGCATTGGTTGTAAGCAGAGCAGTACTATGCCTGCTGTTTTCACACATATATGCTTTTCGTGTTGTAACAGCAAGGCCAGTTACCAACTCAATGCATGAACACCATTAATCAAATTATGCAATACATTACTTACTGATGGCAAAATGTCGATAAAATTTCATTATCTATAACTCAGGAAAACATGGATTCGAAAATGTTTATTTCTGCAAAATTTCGGGGGGGGGAAGGGTTCAATCCCTATGACCACATCCCCCTCTGGGTACGATCCTGATTTTAAGTGAACTTGGCTCCACAACAATAAATAAAACCTCTGAAGGAATTCAGCCTATTCAATAAATAATTTTTTTCTACATTTTCTATCTTTTACTTACATGTGTATTTGCATACTTCTGCAATTTCATAAGATACAAATAACCAAATCTATAGTCAATATATGGTATACATATGGTAAATATAAACTTCAAAACTATGGTAAAACTATATGGTAGAAAATATAAGAACTACACTTTCCTTCTATCCAAAACCTATGTAAAAAATTATTGAAACAATCGTTATCTACCAAAATAACAATAATTTTCACCCGCCTTCTGGTTGGAAGTTGGTACTTTTGGTCTATTTTTTTTAACCCTATTGCTCTAGAGCTATGTTTTAATAGCTATTTTAGGCCCAAAATAGCGATATTTATGCTCTATGCTAATTAGACACATGGACTGCGTTCATCGCCCTGAGTATGAAAAAAGAGATAAAAAACGAAAACTATATTTTCTACACGTACAAAAAAATGTGGTATGTAAAAAGATGGATACGACTGACGTAAAACACTTAAAACAAGATATTGATAACAAGGCTCTATTCGAGACAAACGATAACAAAATAACGGCTGTTAAAAACCGGTTCAAACATACAGGTACTTTTATAGCCTGGTCAAAAATCAAAAAAATATTAACATGATCACTGAAAATATTCCCTAATTCAATTAACCCTAAAATAATACTAGTAACTATGGACGCTCAACACAAATTGCAATTCCCATTCCTCCTCCAACACACAAGGATGCAACACCTCTTTTCTTTCCCATCTGTTTCAATCCATAGAGTAGAGTTACCAGGATTCTTGCACCTAGGAGAAAGAGAAAATGTTTATCTGTACCTTAGTGACGTTCTTCTCGAGATAAATTTTTAAGTCACATACATTGGAAAAAACCCCAACCAAGAGGCATAGAAAAAGTTGATTTTTTTAGTTAAGCTGTACGAAAAAACATGGTTCCATCCAGCTTTATAATTAAGGAAACTTTAACTTGGCTTAGCCACCTTTTGAGGATGAAAAGGTGGCTTTATATTGCAAAAAATAGGTGAAAATCTTGCAAAAATTAGATTGCAATTGATTGCAAAAAATATGCTTTCTGGTCATTTATCTATGGCCAACCGAAAATCAAATCATCCCCGAGCGACACAAGAAGGGGTTATAAAGATAATTTTAAAGGATATTTGAGCTAATTTTGAGGAAGAAAATAGTGAAGCTTGCACAGATTGATATTGAGAAGCGTGCGTTGCACAGTTGGCTTAAGGCAGCATGGTCTGCAATAGGTTAGTGGTTATAGCCCTAATTTTTTGGGGTCTAGCAGTCTAGAGCAGATTTTCTTATCTCTGTTGAACATTTCCCCAGGATCGTTTTTCAACAACGCACATTCAGACCACAGTTTAAAATCAAAATAAACAATATTCTAATTCTTTTTATACATAGGATGAAAACCAGCAAGACACCAAAGCTTTTTTTCAACATTATACTAAAATATATACGGAACAAAAGGACAAAGAAAATCAAAACAAAAAGTACACCATTAGAACCTCCTTGTCCGACACCCCTATAAAGGAAACTTACCGCCCTTTGGCTTAAATAACAAAGAAAATATATTGGCTTGAAAATCATGAAAATTGACTTTAACCATGTTATTCTCCACAAAGGGGATATTTTTTTCTTTCTTTGTTTTGTTTCTAGAGATAGCTTGGCTCTGGAACATCGTAGAGAGTTGTTCAATGGCTCATTTTAAAGGAAATCTCTAGATCTAGCGCCTTTTGCACTTAATTTTTTTTAATTAATTATTTTTTACGAAAAAAATAATTTTTTATATACAATATTGATCAATGACGTCATAGTCGTTGGATGTATAGTACATAAAGGCTCGATCATCGAATTTAAGCTGAAACTAAGTAAAGGACAATTATGCCTCCATGTATTCACAGTGATGTATAAGATTTCGCATTACATCTGTAAACTGTTTCACAGTTGCCGGTCCATACCTTGGAAGCTTTTCCCTAAACATGCAACATTTCTTTTGGGTATTACTATGAAGTTTTGCGAAAGCACCTCTAGCTGACTTTTCAACAAAATCTATTCTTTCAGAGGTAATTTTAATCTTTAATTTTAAATATTTTTCGTAATCCCGATAAAACATTTGTAAAATGTTTCTCAATTTACAAAGATCAGCCTGTGCGTTCTTTGCAGCTTGTGTAAACTGCAAAAATATCCATGGTATCCGAGCAATAGTTTTAATATTTCAATACAAGCTGGAAAAATACCTTAAAATGTTATACAATAAAGAGCGACCTCTTGCTTATACTAAATATTAAAGGCCCCTTAACTATAGTATAGGTTAGTAAAGTATACATAAAGGAATCCGGGTTGCAGCGGTAGCTAGCAACCTAGTAAGAGACAATCACGCCCAATGTTAAGAAATAAAAAAAACCCATAGCTCCTAAAAAAGCAGTCAGATCAAAACAAAAAGTACACCATTAGAACCGCCTTGTGCGAAACCCCTGTATAGGAAACTTTCTGTCATTTGGCTTGAACAGCAAAGGAAATATATTGGCTTGAAAATCAAGAAAAGGGGCAGCTACTACAACATTCTGCCTAAACGGGATATTTTTTTCTTTCTTTCTTTTGTTTCCAGAGATAGCTTGGCACGGGAACATCGTAGAAAGTGGTTCAATGGCTCATTTTAAAGGAAATTCATTGGGTTAAAAACCTTTTGTAACTAAAACAAATTATTTTAAAACAGAATAAATTTTTCCACTAAAAACTGTATTTTTGATGTCTTTCCATACTGCTGTCTTTTCAAAGACATTTGATTTTTGAAGCAATCAAACAGTTCGTGGTAAGGTTGTATTTTAAACTTTATATTCCATAGATAGTTTAGCACTGGAACATCGTACAGAGTTGTTCAATGGATCATTTTAAATTAAATTAATAACATTTAAGGACGTATCCAAAGGGTTTAGTTGGTTGGAACCCCCATCCCCCAAAATGTTTATTCAGATTCATAATAACGAATGTAAAATGAATAAAACAAAATTGAATATAAAAAAATATATAAAAATGAATATAAACAACTTTTTTATGCGTTTTTGAAGTTTTTATTATAATAAAGAATGAATATTTTATCGATTATCTACTAATAACCATATATGACGTAATAAGTGACATGACGTAATATCTAAAACCTATTGTGTACTAATAACCATATTTGTCTTAATGAGCGACGTGACGTAAAAATTGAAAAAAATTAATTTTGTTTTTAGTTCAGAATCGCTAAAGTTATAAACTGCAAAAATATTTATGGTGTCTGAACAATAGTTTTAATCTTTTAATCTAGACTAGAAAAATACCTGAAAATTTAATAATTAGTTTAATTTTTTATTAGGTTCTTGATACTTGATACGTGACTTAAACATTCAACTAATGGTTACATAATGGTTTCAATCAAGCAAGCTACACGCAAGTCAAAAAAACAGTACTACACAAAAAACAGAGACAACCTCTTGAAAAGAAAAAAGCAAAGGTATTCAACTGACAAGGCGTATCGAGAAGTAATAATTGAGAGAGCAAAACAAAACAGCAAGATGTGTTATCACAATGATGAAGATTATAGACATGCAAAAATTGATACAGGCAAACAAAAGAGTAAGGAACGGTATGATAAAGATGAAGATAACAGAGAAGCAAAAATTGAGACAGCCAAACAAAAGAGCAAGGAACGGTATGATAACGATAAATATTACCGAAACAAACATAAGAAAAAAGTTGCTACCAGAATAATGGGTAGATTCTGGGGTGACAAAAGCTATAATGAAAAAAATAAATTGTCTGCGAGGTTGTACCGAAGAACGCATAAGGACAAAGGGAAAAATTACATTCAGAAATACAAGAAAATGACAAAAATGCAGGCTGATCTTTGTAAATTGAGAAACATTTTACGCTTGTTTTACCAGGATCACGAAAAGTATTCAAAATTACAGATTAAAATTCTCTTTGAAAGAGCAGATGCTGTTGAAAAGTCGGCTAGAAATGCTTTGGCAAAGCGTCATAGTAACATCCATATTTTATACGCCACTTAATTATAGTATAGGTTAGTAATTCAACAGAGAGCTTTGCACTGGAACATCGTAGAGAGTTGTTCTATGGCTCATTTTAAAGGAAATTAATGGGGTTAAAAAGCTTTTTAAATTAAAAAAAATATTTTTATTACATTAAGAAATTTGAATTATATTCCTTATCTGGGTTGAAGCGGTAGCTAGCAACCTAGTAAGAGACGATCACGTCCAATGTTAAGAAATATAAAAAACCCCTAACTCCTAAAAAAAAGTCACATCAAATCCAGGTTGCAGTGGTAGCTAGCAACCTAGTAAGAGATGATCACGTCCAATGTTAAGAAATATAAAAACCCATAGTTCCTAAAAAAGGAGTCAGATCAAAAAAAAAGTACACCATTAGAACTGCCTTGTCCGAAACCCCTGTATAGTAAACTTTCTGTCCCTTCGCTTGAACAGCAAGGGACATATATTGGCTTGAAAATAAAAAAAGTGGCAGCTACTACAACATTCTGCCTAAACGGGGTAATTTTTTTTATTTTCTTTCTTTTCCACAGATAGCTTGGCACTGGAACATCGTAGAGAGTTGTTCAATAGCTCATTTTAAAGTAAATTAATTGGGTTAAAAACCTTTTGTAACTAAAATAAATTAATTCTAAAAGAGAATAAATTTTTCCACCAAAAACGGCATTTTTGATGTCTTTTCACACGGCAGTCTTTCAAACATAATCGTATACCAGCGGTAAGATTTGAACCCACGCCTCCGAAGAGACTGGTGGCTAACACCAGTGCCTTGGACCACTCGGCCAGGCTGCCTCTCATAATTTGGGTTTCAGTAGTAGCTAGCAAGCTAGTAAGAGACGATCAGTCCAATGCTAAGAAATATAAAAACCCAAAACTCCTAAACATAGATTCAGATCAAAGCAAAAGTACATCCTTAGAACTACCTTGTCTGAAGCCCTACTAGATAAATAATGAATGTCATCATAGTTTTATATTAGAGCTATGACGTGAATAGAAAAACACGAAAATTTATTGTTGTTTCTGAAGACGTCATGAAATAATACCACTGCACCATGACGTTTTGAAATAAAATCATTAGGCCATGACGTCATAATTACTACTTCAGAATGACAAAGATGTAAATGGTCTCATTCGTGAATTACATAATGGTTAGATCAAAGCAAGCTACACGCAAGTTAAAAAACAGTACTACACAGACAACAGAGATAGTATCTTGAAAAGAGAAAAACAAAGGTATTCAACCGACCAGGCGTATCGAGAAGTAAAAATTGAGAGAGCAAAACAAAACAGCAAGATGTGTTATCACAATGATGAAGATTACAGACATGCGAAAATTGAGACAGCCGAACAAAACATCAAGGAGCGTTAGCAAAATGATAAACTTTATAGAGAAGAAACAATTGAGCAGGCTAGACAAAAGATCAAGGAGCGTTATCACAATGATAAACTTTATAGAGAAGCAACAGTTGAGCAGGCTAGACAAAAGATCAAGGAGCGTTATAACAATATAACGTTATAACAAGCGTTATAACAAAAGCTATAATGAAAAAATTAAATTCTCTGCGAGGTTGTACCGAAGAACGCATAAGGACAAAGGAAAAAATTACATTCAGAAATACAAGAAGATGGTAAAAATGCAGGCTGATCTTCGTAAATTGAGAAACATTTTACGCATGTTTTACCAGGATCACGAAAAGTATTCAAAATTACAGATTAAAATTCTCTTTGAAAGAGTGGATGCTGTTGTAAAGTCGGCTAGAAATGCTTTGGCAAAGCTTCATAGTAATATCCAAAAGAAATGTTGTCAGTTGAATGAAAACCTTCCAAGGTATGGATTGGAAACTGCGGAACAGTTTATACATGCAATGGAAAATGTTCGACAACACAGTGAATATACGGAGGCGTACTTCTTAAAAAATTCGTATATTAATTTTGGAAGAAGCAATTGCAGTTTATGAAGCAGCAATAAAAATATATATACAAACTTACCTATCAACAGCGAAGGAAAAGCAATATTTTTCAAATATGGCGAAAACGAGCATGTTTGGGTTATTATTATATGTGTTTGTAAGACTAATTATTTAGAACAAATTCCTGGAACACCGACTCAAGAAAAAAGTATTTCTAACTGTTTTTTAAACAGTTCTTTTAGTTCTACTGAATATTTGGCAAAAAAATGCTCTGTGTAGTAGAACAAACTGTCCTGGAAAGTACGAGACAACTATTGAAAATCCGGGTTGCAGCGGTAGCTAGCAACCTAGTAAGAGACGATCACGTCCAATGTTAAGAAATATAAAAACCCATAGTTCCTAACAAAGGAGTCAGATCAAAACAAGTACACCATTAGAACCGCCTCGTCCGAAAACCCTGTATAGGAAACTTTCAGTCCCTTGGCTTGGACAGCAAGGGAAATATATTGGCTTGAAAATCAAGAAAAGTGGCAGCTACTACAACATTCTGCCTAAACGGGATATTTTTTTCTCTTTTCTTCTTTTCCACAGATAGCTTGGCACTGGAACATCGTAGAGGGTTGTTCAATAGCTCATTTTAAAGGAAATTAATTGGGTTAAAAATCTATAGTAACTAAAATAAATTATTTCTAAAAGAGAATAAATTTTTCCACCAAAAACTGCATTTTTGATGTCTTTTCACACTGCAGTCTTTCAAACATAATCGTATACCAGCGGTAAGATTTGAACCCACGCCTTGTCTTGTCTGAAACCTTACTAGATAAATAATGAATGTCGTCATAGTTTTATATTAGAGCTATGACGTGAATAGAAAAACACGATATTATGTTGTGGTTTCTGAAGACGTCATGAAATAATATCATTGCGCCATGACGTCATGAAATAAAATCATTACGCAGTGACGTCATAATTACTACTTAAGAACGACAAAGATGTAAATGGTCTCATTCGTGAATTACATAATGGTTAGATCAAAGCAAGCTGCACGGAAGTTAAAAAAACAGTACAAAACAGACAACAGAGATAGTATCTTGAAAAGAGAAAAGCAAAGGTATTCAACCGACCAGGCGTATCGAGATGCGAAAATTGATAGTGACAAACAGCGTTATTATAATGATGTAGTTTATAGACATGCGAAAATTAAGACAGCCAAACAAAAGATCAAGGAGCGTTATCACAATGATGAAGATTACCGAATCAAATATAAGAAAAAAGAAAAGCAAAGGTATTCAACCGACCAGGTGTATCGAGAAGTAAAAATTGAGACAGCCAAACAAAACATCAAGGAGCGTTACTGGGGGGACAAAAGCTATAATGAAAAAATTAAATTCTCTGCGAGGTTGTACCGAAGAACGCATAAGGACAAAGGGAAAAATTACATTCAGAAATACAAGAAGATGGCAAAAATGCAGGCTGATCTTTGTAAATTGAGAAACATTTTACGCATGTTTTATCTGGATCACGAAAAGTTATAATAAAGATCAAACACTTCCCTATACTAACTTGCATACGCAACTTCACTATAGTTAAGATTACAGTATTTATATTTTTACATTAAAAGACGATCACTGAAATAACAAACCATTCCATACATTGGACTTAGTTAGCTACTTGATTGTTTGTTTCGTCTCTTACTATTTAAAAGAAGAAAAATACAATAAAAACGACACCTTGTCCATGTTAACTGAAACACAAATAGGGATTATGTAATTTACATCAGTATCATGGCTGTAGAGATGGCTGAAATCTTGTCCGTGTTGCAGCGGTAGCTAGCAACCTAGTAAGAGACGATCACGTCCAATGTTAAGAAATATAAAAACCCCTAACTCCTACAAAAAGAGTCAGATCAAAACAAAAAGTACACCATTAGAACCACCTTATCCGAAACCCTTACAATGGAAACTTACCGCCCTTTGGCTTGAATAACAAAGCAAAAATATTGGCTTGAAAATCAAGAAAATTGACTTTAACCACGTTATTCTCCACAAACGGGATATTTTTTTCTTTCTTTCATTTCAGCAGATAGCTTGGCACTGGAACATCGTAGAGAGTTGTTCAATAGCTCATTTTAAAGGAAATCTTTAGATCTAGCGCTATTTGTAATTATTTTTTTAAAATTAATTAACTTTTAAGAAAAACTTATTTTTTTAT
The DNA here is from genome assembly GCA_027921565.1 of Artemia sinica. Classification (NCBI taxonomy): domain Eukaryota; kingdom Metazoa; phylum Arthropoda; class Branchiopoda; order Anostraca; family Artemiidae; genus Artemia; species Artemia sinica. The sequence goes on from JAPEVW010000376.1 coordinate 109,484, forward strand.
ATACAATATTGATCAATGATGTCATAGTCTTTGGATTTAAGTTAGTGCATAAAGTCTCGATAATCGAATTTAAGCTGAAACTAAGTAAAGGACAATTATGCCTCCATATATTCACAGTGATGTATAAGATATCCCATTTCGTCTGTAAACTGTTCCACAGTTGCCGGTACATACCTTGGAAGCTTATTTTTACATTAAAAGACGATCATTGGAATAACAAACAATTGCATACATTGGAGTTAGCTAGCTACTTGATTGTTTGAGATCCGGATTGCATATAATAAAGAACGACATCTAGCCAATGTTAACTGGAAAATAAATGGGGATTACAAACCATGGGACATATTAGACTTAGTTTTTCCGGGTTGCAGCTGTATTCTATAATAAAGAACGACCTCTTGCCTATACTAAATTTTATATACCACTTAATTATAGTATAAGTTAGTAATTCCACAGATAGCTGCTCACCAAACACCTTAGCGAGTTGTTCAATGTCTCATTTTAAAGGAAATTAATGGGGTTAAAAATATTATATTAAAAGACGATCATTACAAGAACAAACCATTGCATACATTGGACTTAGTTAGCTCCCTTATTCTTTGTGAGTCGTCTTTTACTACTCCAAAGAAGAAAAAGCCGTAGGCTTTTTTCTGTTTGTAATCAGGGTTCACATAATCTGGGTTGCCAATCCTGGTTGCATTACTTACATTAAAGGACGAATTACTTTAAATCCGAGTTGGAGCGGTAGCTAGAAACCTAGTAAGAGACTTTCATGCCCCATAGTAAAAACTAAAGTAATCTATAACTCCTGAAAGAAGATTCAGATCAAAACAAGAAGTAAACTATTCGAACTGATTTGTCAAAACCTTCTATATAGCAAACTTACCGTCCTTTGGCTTGAATAATCCGGGTTGCAGCGGTAGCTAGCAACATAAAATTACAGTTAAGAACGATCTCTCGCGCATAGTGACTGATATACGGTTGTTCCAGGGGCAGCTACAAGCTAACCAGATTGTAGTGGTATCCGGGTTGCAGCGGCAGCTGTAACCCGGAGTCTCTTTTCTTAACAACAAAGAATTATGTTGGCTTGTTATCAAACAAAAAACTAACAAAAAATAAAACTAATTTTAATAACTTTCAGGTATTTTTTCAGTTTTATCGGGGTTGCAGCGGTAATTAGCAACCTAGTAAGAGACGATCACGTCCAATGTTAAGAAATATAAAAACCCCTAACTCCTAAAAAAAGAGATCAAAACAAAGAGTACACCATTAGAACCGCCTTGTCCAAAACCCCTATAAAGGAAACTTACCGCCCTTTGGCTTGAATAACAAAGAAAATATATTGGCTTGAAAATCAAGAAAATTAACTTCAACCACGTTATTCTCCACAAACGGGATATTTTTTTTCTTTCTTTCTTTTCCACAGATAGCTTGGCACTGGAACATCGTAGAGAGTTGTTCAATGGCTCATTTTAAAGGAAATCTCTAGATCTAGCGCTAATTGTACTTTTTTTTTGATTAATTTTTTTTCGAAAAACTTAATTTCTTATATACAATATTGATCAATGACATCATAGTCGTTGGATGTAGTTAGTATTTTTGGTTAGGTTCTAACTATCCGATGTGGGATTGACTATGTATTTTCAGACCAAAAAATTCCTTTTTTATATATTTTATTTTTCAGTTTAGAATCGCTAAAATTATTATGTAAACTGCAAAAATATTTATGATATCTGAGCAATAATTTTAATCTTTTCATTCAAACTAACAAAATACCTGAAAATTTAAAAATTAGTTTTATTTTTTGTTAGGTTATGGATACTCGTTACGAGTCATAAGAAGTGTTAATTAGATGAAAATATTATTTCTTGTTTTGTAATAAGATGCCTTCTAAGCGAGTTATACGCAATTTAAAAAAAATGGTACTATACAAAAAACAGACAGAGCATCTTGAAAAGAGAAAAGCCAAGGTATTCAACTGACAAGGTGTATCGAGATGCGAAAATTAATAGTGACAAACAGCGTTATTATAATGATGTAGTTTATTGACTTGCGAAAATTGAATCAGCCAAACAAAAGAGTAAGGAACGGTATGATAGTGATGAAGATTAGAGAGAAGCAACAATTGAGACAGCCAAACAAAAGAGTAAGGAACGGTATGATAACGAAACAAACATAAGAAAAAAGTTGCTACCCGAATAATGAGTAGATACTTGGGTGACAAAAGCTATAATAAAAAAATAAATTCTCTGCGAGGTTGTACCGAAGAACGCATAAGTCCAGGTTGCAGCAGTAGCTAGCAACCTAGTAAGAGACGATCACGCCCAATGTTAGGAAATAAAAAACCCATAGCTCCTGAAAAAGTAGTCAGATCAAAACAAATAGTACACCATTAGAGCCGCCTTGTCCGAAACCCCTGTGTAGGAGACTTTCTGTCATTTAGCTTGAACATCAAGGAAAATATATTGGCTTGAAAATCAAGAAAATTGACTTTAACCACGTTATTCTCCACAAATGGTATATGTTTTTTCTTTCTTTCTTTGTTTCCAGAGATAGCTTGGCACTGGAACATCGTAGAGAGCTGTTCAATGGCTTATTTTAAAGGAAATCTCTAGATCTAGTGCTATTTGTACTTATTTTTTTTTAATTAATTAATTTTTACGAAAAACTGAATTTTATATACAATATTGATCAATGACGTCTTAGTCGCTGGATGTAGTCAGTATACATAAAGGCTCGATCATCGAATTTAAGCTGAAACTAAGTGAAGGACAATTGTGCCTCCATATATTCACAGTGATGTATAAGATTTCTCATTACATCTGTAAACTGTTCCACAGTTGCCGGTCCATACCTTGGAAGCTTTTCACTAAATAAACATGCAACATTTCTTTTGGATATTACTATGAAGTTTTGCGAAAGCATCTATAGCTGACTTTTCAACAAAATCTATTCTTTCAGAGATAATTTTAATCTTTAATTATGAATATTTTTCGTAATCCCCGTAAAACATTCGTAAAATTTTTCTCAATTCACAAAGATCAGCCAATGCGTTCTTTGCAGCTTGTTACATTAAAGGACGATCATCATAATAGCAAACCATAGCATACATTGGACTTAGTTAGCTACCTGATTGTTTGAGGTTCGTTTCTTACTATTTCAAAGAACCAAAAGCTGTAGGCTTTTTCCTGTTTTTTATCATCATTACCAATAATATGTTCAGGAAGTTATAATCTGGGTTGCAGCGGTAGTTAGCAACCTAGTAAGAGACGATCACGTCCAATGTTAAGAAATATAAGAACCCATAGTTCGTAAAAAAGAAGTAAGATCAAAGCAAAAAGTACACTATTAGAACCGCCTTGTCCGAAACCCCTGTAAAGAAAACTTTTTGTCTCTTGGATTGAACAGCAAGGGAAATATATTGGCTTAAAAATCAAGAAAAGTGGCAGCTACTACAACATTCTGCCTAGACAGGATATTTTTTTTCTTTCTTGTTTTCCACAGATAGCTTGGCACTGGAACATCGTAAAGAGTTGTTCATTGGTTCATTTTAAAGGAAAGTAATTGGGTTAAAAATCTTTTGTAACTTAAATAAATTATTTCTAAGAGAGAATAAATTTTTCAATTAAAAACTGCATTTTTGATGTCTTTTCATACTGCAGTCTTTTCAAAGATATTTGATTATTGTACATAAATTATAATCGTATGCCAGAAGTTCGGATTGGAGCCCACGCCTCCGAAGAGACTGGTGAATAATTATCTGGGTTGCAGGGGTAGCTAGCAACCTAGTAAGAGACGATGACGTCCAATGTTAAGAAATATAAAAACCCATAGTTCCTAAAAAAGAGTCAGATCAAAACAAAATGTACACCATTAGAACCGCCTTGTTTGAAACCCCTGTATAGGAAACTTTCTGTCCCTTGGATTGAACAGCAAGGGAAAGATATTGGCTTGAAAATCAAGAAAAGAGGCAGCTACTACAACATTCTGCCTAAACGGGATATTTTTTTTCTTTCTTTATATCCAGAGAAAGCTTTGCACTGGAACATCGTAGAAAGTTGTTCAATGGCTCATTTTAAAGGAAATTAATTGGGTTAAAAATCTTTTGTAACTAATTACAGTAAAGAACGAGCTTCCAGCCCATTATAACTAAAATAAGATTATATTTTCAGGTTAAAGATTGATCAATGATGTCATAATCGTAGGTTGTAGCCAGGTCGGGTCTTACTATTCGAATTAAGAAAAAGCCATAGGCTTTTTCCTGTTTGTAATCCGGGTTGCGGAGGTGGCTAGCAACCTAATAAGAGACGATCACGTCCAATGTTAAGAAATATAAAAACCCGTAACTTCTAAGAAAATAGTCCGATCAAAATAAAAAGTACACCATTAGAATTGCCGTGTCCGAAATTTCTATATAGGGAACTGTATCTTCCATAGCTTGTACAGCAAGGGAAATATATTGCCTTGAAAATCAAGAAAATTGGCAGCTTCTACAGCATTCTGGCTAAGCGACATCTTTTTTTCTGTTTTTGTTTTTTTTTTCCCCAGATAACTTGTTACTGAAACATCGTTGCGAGTTTTTCAATGGCTCATTTATAATAAAGAACGAACTCTTGCCTATACTAATAAATAAAGGATCGAAATAGTTCATTATAAAAATTATAATAATAAATTATTTTTTAGCTCATTATCAAAATAGTTCATCATCGAATAAAGCTGAAACTAAGAAAAGGGCAATTATGCCTCCAAATATTCACAGTGATGTCTAATATTTTCCATTAGATCTGTAAAGCATTCCACAATTACCAGATCATTGGATTGGAAGGTTTCATATCCGGGTTGCAGCGGTAGCTAGCAACCTAGTAAGAGACGATCACGTCCAATGTTAAGAAATATAAAAACCCATAGCTCCTAAAAAAGGAGTCAGATCAAAACAAAAAGTACACCATTAGAACCGCCTTGTCCGAAACCCCTGTATAGGAAACTTTCTGTCCCTTGGCTTGAACAGCAAGGGAAATATATTGGCTTGAAAATCAAGAAAATTGACTTTAACCACGTTATTCTCCCCAAACGAGATATTTTTTTCTTTTTTTTTCTTTTGTATCCAGAGATAGCTTGGCACTGGAACATCGTAGAGGGTTGTTCAATAGCTCATTTTAAAGGAAATTAATTGGGTTAAAAATCTATAGTAACTAAAATAAATTATTTCTAAAAGAGAATAAATTTTTCCAATAAAAACTGTATTTTTGATGCAGTGACGTCATAATTACTATATAAGAAACGTCAAAACTGTAAATGGTCTCATTCATGAATACATAATCCGGGTTGTTATAATAAAGATCGAACTCTTCCCTATACTAAATTGCATACGCAACTTCACTATAGTTAATATAGTTAAGATTACAGTATTTATATTATACATCATTATAAATTATAAAAGGTTCAAATATTCGAAGATTATAGAGTTAAAAATTTTCCCACACCGGGAATCGAACCCGAGCCTGTTTTATAGTAAAGAACGAACTCTTGCCCTTAGTTACCTATGTCTTGTCAAATTAGCTAATTAATTTCACCTGATTTTGTTTTAAAAATAATTCCCACACCGGGATTCGAACCCAAGCCAATTGGTTGAAAGCCAACTATCCTAAACCACTAGACCATATGAGATATGTGTAAAAAGCTAATTAATTGTTTTATGATATCCGGGTTGTCCGGGTTGCAGCGGTAGCTAGCAACCTAGTAAGAGACGATCACCTCCAATGTTAAGAAATATAAAAACCCGTAGCTCCTAAAAAAAGAGTCAGATCAAAACAAAAAGTACACCATTAGAACCGCCTTGTCCAAATCCTCCATAAAGGAAACTTACCGCCCTTTGGCTTGAATAACAAAGGAAATATATTGGCTTGAATTATAATAAAGAACGACCTCTTGCCTATACTAAATTTTATACGCCACTTAATTATAGTATAGGTTAGTACTTCAACAGATAGCATGGCACTGGAACATCGTAGAGAGTTGTTCAATGGCTCATTTTAAAGGAAATTAATGGGGTTAAAAACCTTTTGTAATTAAAACAAATTATTTTTATTACATTAAGAAATTTTAATTATGTTCCTTAAGAAATCATCATAAATAAAAATTTCCCAAACAGAAATTGAACTCAAGCCTACTGGGTGAGAGCTATCCCAACCTCTAGACCATATAGGATATATTAAAATATCCGATTAATGAAGTTTATGTTAAAGAACAAATTATAATCCTAGTTAGCTGCCTGATTATTTGAGGATCGTCTCTTACTATTCCAAAGAAGAAAAAGCCGTAGGCTTTTTCCTGTTTGTAATTTATTTCATAATAAAGTATCCGGGTTGCAGCGGTAGCTAGCAACCTAGTCCGGGTTGCAGCGGTAGCTAGCAACCTAGTAAGAGACGATCACCTCCAATGTCAAGAAATATAAAACCCCCCAACTCCTAAAAAAAGAGTCAGATCAAAACAAAAAGTACACCATTAGAACCGCCTTGTCCGAATATTCTATAAAGGAAACTTACCTCCCTTTGGCTTGAATAACAAAGAAAATATATTGGCTTGAAAATCAAGAAAATTGACTTTTACCACGTTATTCTCCACAAACGGGATATTTTTTTCTTTCCGCTTTTTCTTTCTGCTCAGCTAGCTGGGCACTGGAAAATCATAGAGAGCTGTATAATAGCTCATTTTAAAGGAAATTGCAACATCTAGTCACTTTTGTATTTAAAAATAAAATACTTTTTAAAGTAGAATCAATTTTGTCAAAAAAATTGCATTTTTGATGTATTTTCATACTGCAGTCTTTTCAAAGATATTTGAATTTTGAAGCAATAAAACAGTCCATGTAATGAACTCTATAGTAATAATAGCTACTTGTCTCAATAGTAACCGAAACTCCTGGAACCAAAATTTTCTTTTTTGGCTTAATCGCTAAAATTATTATGTAAACTGCAAAAATATTTATGATGCCTAATCAGTAATAGTAATTTTTTAATTTAAACAACAAAAATACATGAAAATTCTAAAATTAGTTTTGCTTTTTGTCTCCTGGAAGAAATTTTTTTTTCATCTCAGTTCAAATTTATTATTGTATCCTGTAACCCGTAAAGTACATATCTCCATATTATTGTCTCATAATTGCAATTATTTTAGTTTTCAGTCCAGAATCACTAAACTTATTATTTAAACTGCAAAAATATTTATGGTGTCTAACCAATAATACTAATTTTGTATTTTAATAAAGATCGAACTCTTCCCTATACTAACTTGCATAGGCAACTTCACTATAGTTAAGATTACAGTATTTATATTATACATCATTATAAATTATAATTATAATAAAGAACGACCTCTTGCCTTTACTAAATTTTATACGCCACTTAATTATAGTATAGGTTAGTAATTTCACAGATAGCTTGGCACTGGAACATCGTAGAGAGTTGTTCAATTTTACATTAAAAAGACGATCATTCGAAGAACATACCATTGCATATATTGGACTTAGTTAGCTGCTCGATTTCTTGAAGAAAGAATCTTACTTGTCAATTGAAACTATATTAATTCCTGAAAATTTTAAATAAAATAATTTTTTAAACTGCAAAGTGCAAAAATATTTATGGTGTGTGATCAATAATTTCCATTTTTGAATTCAAACTAGAAAAAACCTGAAAATTTCAAAATTATATTGGTTTTTCTTTTGCTTCAATTGACTCACTATGCCATTTTTGTACGCCATCAATTTTATTTCATCTCAGTTCAAAATTATTACTGTATCCTGGAACCAAACTTTTTTGGCTTAACTCGTAAAGTACATATCTCAGTATTGTTGTCCTATATTTCCAATGAAAAATATTTCAACTTTTTTAATTTTAGTTTTTAGTTCATCTGGGTTGCAGCGGTTGCTAGCAACCTTGTAAGAGACGATCACGTCCAATGTTAAGAAATATAAAAACCCATAACTCCTAAAAAACAAAAATCAGATCAAATTAAAAAGTACACCATTGGGACCGCCATGTGTGAAACTCCTGTATAGAAAACTTTCTGTCATTTGGCTTGAACAGAAAGGGAAATATATTGGTTTGAAAATAAAGAAAAGTGGCAGTTACTACAGCATTCTTCCTAAACAGCAAGTTTTTTTCTTTCTTTTTTCTTCTTTCTTTTCCACAGATAGCTTGGCACTGGAACATCATAGAGAGTTGTTCAATGACTTATTTTATTGTAAATTAATTGGGTTAGAAATCTATTGTACCTATAACAAATTATTTTTAAAACAGAATAAATTTTTCTACTAAAAACTGAATTTTTGATGTCTTTTCATACTGCTGTCTTTTCAAAGTATAATAAAGATCGAACTCTTCCCTATACTAACTTGCATAGGCAACTTCACTATAGTGAAGATTACAGTATTTATATTATACATCATTATAAATTATTAAAAGGTTCGAATGTTCGAAGATTTTATAATATATTCGGGTTGCAGCGGTAGCTAGCAACCTAGTAAGAGACGATCACGTCCAATGTTAAGAAATATAAAAACCCATAGTTCCTAACAAAGGAGTCAGATCAAAACAAAAAGTACACCATTAGAACCGCCTTGTCCAAAACCCCTGTGTAGGAAACTTTCTGTCCCTTGGCTTGAACAGCAAGGGAAATATATTGGCTTGAAAATCAAGAAAATTGACTTTAACCACGTTATTCTCCCCAAACGGGATATTTTTTTCTTTTTTTCTTTTTTTTTCTTTTCCACAGATAGCTTGGCACTGGAACATCGTAGAGGGTTGTTCAATAGCTCATTTTAAAGGAAATTAATTGGGTTAAAAATCTATAGTAACTAAAATAAATTATTTCTAAAAGAGAATAAATTTTTCCACCAAAAACTGCATTTTTGATGTCTTTTCACACTGCAGTCTTTCAAACATAATCGTATACCAGCGGTAAGATTTGAACCCATCCGGGTTGCAGCGGTAGCTAGCAACCTAGTAAGAGACGATCACGTCCAATGTTAAGAAATATAAAAACCCATAGCTCCTAAAAAAGGAGTCAGATCAAAACAAAAAGTACACCATTAGAACCACCTTGTCCGAAACCCCTGTATAGGAAACTTTCTGTCCCTTGGCTTGAACAGCAATGGAAATATATTGGCTTGAAAATCAAGAAAATTGACTTTAACCACGTTATTCTCGTCAAAAGGGATATTTTTTTCTTTTTTTTTTGTATCCAGAGATAGCTTGGCACTGGAACATCGTAGAGGGTTGTTCAATAGCTCATTTTAAAGGAAATTAATTGGGTTAAAAATCTATAGTAACTAAAATAAATTATTTCTAAAAGAGAATAAATTTTTCCAATACAAACTGTATTTTTGATGCAGTGACGTCATAATTACTATATAAGATCATCATAGTTTTATATTAGAGCTATGACGTGAATAGAGTGACGTCATAATTAGTATATAAGGAAAGTCAAAACTGAAAATTCTCTCATTCTTGATTAGAATAATGGTTAGATCAAAGCAGGCTATACGCAAGTTGAAGAAAGAGTACTACACAAACAACAGAGATAGTAACTTGAAAAGAAAAAAGCAAAGGTATTCAACCGACCAGGTGTATCGAGAAGTAATAATTGAGAGAGCAAAAAAAAGGTATTCAACCGACCAGGCGTATCGAGAAGTAATAATTGAGAGAGCAAAAGAACGGTATGGTAATGATGAACATTACAGAGAAGCAAGAATTGAGCAGGCTAGACAAAAGAGCAGGAACGGTATGATAATGATGAAGATTACCGAAACAAACATAAGAAAATATAATAAAGAACGACCTCTTACCTATATTAATTTATATTCTTTATAAATTATATAAATTAATATTCTTATTAGCTTGTGTAAACTGCAAAAATATCCATGGTATCTGAGCAGTAGTTTGAATATTTCAATACAAGCTAGAAAAATACCTTAAAATGTTAAAATTAGTTTTATTTTTGGTTAGGTTCTAACTACCCGATGTGGGATTGACTATGTAGTTTCAGACCAAAAAATTCCATTTTTTAATATATCTTATTTTTCAGTTTAGAATCGCTAAAGTTATTATGTAAGCTGCAAAAATATTTATGATATCTGAGCAATAATTTTAATCTTTTCATTCAAACTAACAAAATACCTGAAAATTTAAAAATTAGTTTTACTTTTTGTTAGGTTATGGATATTTGATACGAATCATAAGAAGTGTTATGAGTTTAAATAAAGTATTATGACGAGTCATAAGAAGCGAGTTAGTACAAAAAACAGAGACAACATCTTGAAAAATGAAATAGTAGAGATGAAAACACAACGACCTTTTGCCTATACTAGATAAATGCTTACGCAAAGAAGATAATAAAGACGCCTACTATTCTTCTTAAAAGATACAGTAAAGAACAAGCCTTAGCCCATAGTAGCAGAAATAAGAATATCTAGGTTGCAGTGGTAGCTAGCAACCTAGTAAGAAACGCCAAATTAAAAGATGAACATTAGAAGAACAAACCATTGCTTATATTGAACTTAGTTAGCTGCCTGATTCTTTGAGGTTCGTCTCTTACTATTCCAAAGAAGAAAAAGCCGTAGGCTTTTTCCTGTTTGTAATAATACATTAAAAGATAACCATATGTGACGTAATATTACATAAAGGATCGATATGATTCATCATAAATCACAGTTAAGAACCAGACTACCAAAATAGCGTATTTTTAATATGACTAATCTTTATTAAGATCCATAATAGTTATAGAATTTGAATAGAAGCGATCTGAAATGAACAAAATATTGTGAACCAGTAAAAAAAAATTGAAAAATCAAAATTTGAGTAGAAGCGATCTGAAATGAACAAATATATTGTGAACCAGTAAAAAAAAAAATTGAATTACTTTAAAGAACGATCTTCAGTCCATAGTAACTGAAGTTTTATAAGGAACCATTATATAGATGATGCTTACAGTAATCAAAGGTTACTGTTCACAATGTGTTGAAGAGATATTAAGACTATCATTGGATTATCACACCTTTGCATGCATTGGAATTAGTTAACCACTTGATTGTTTGAGGTTCGTCTCTTACTATTTCAAAGAAGAAAAAGCCGTAGGCTTTTTCCTGTTTGTAATCAGGTTATTATTAATGGTTAATGGTTCAGTTTATGTTTAATACCTCATTTTATATAAATAAAGAACGACCTTTTGCCTATACTAAATTTTATAGGCCACTTAACTATACTATAGGCTAGTAAAGTTTTATTATGTCTGATCAAATAAAAATAATTGATAATTTCGTTGGTCTCCCAAAAAGTTTCAGAGAAATTGGGGAAATTAAAAAAATTTATAATAAAGATCGAACTCTTCCCTATACTAACTTGCATATGCAACTTCACTATAGTGAAGATTACAGTATTTATATTATACATCATTATAAATTATAAAAGGTTCGAATGTTCGAAGATTAGAGAGTTAAAAAATTTCCCACACCGGGAATCGAACCCGGTCCTTTAAGTGTAAGTTAACTATCCTAGACACTAGACCAAATAGGACAATAAAGAAGTATGATTTAAGAACCACATGCATATTATTATTTCACCATACCAATTATAATAAGGCCAAAACAAAATCGTCGACTTGCAACCTTACTTTGGACACATCTGTTAAATCTTCATCAGACTTAAAAACTGTTTTGCTAGTCCGGGTTGCAGCGGTAGCTAGCAACCTAGTAAGAGACGATTATGTCCAATGTTAAGAAATGTAAAAACCCATAGTTCCTAAAAAAGGAGTCAGATCAAAACAAAAAGTACACCATTAGAACCGCCTTGTCCGAAACCCCTTGAAAGGAAACTTACCGCCCTTTGGCTTGAACAGCAAAGGAAATATATTGGCTTGAAAATCAAGAAAATTGGCTTTAACCACGTTATTCTCCACAAACGGGATATTTTTTTCTTTTTTTCTTCTTTTCCAGAGATAGCTTTGCACTGGAACATTACATTAAAAGACGATCACTGAAATAACAAACCATTCCATACACTAGACTTAGTTAGCTACTTGATTGTTTGAGTTTCGTCTCTTACTATTTAAAAGAAGAAAAAGCCGTAGGCTTTTTCCTGTTTGTATTTATAGTTAAAAAACGAAATCAAGTCCAAAGAAACTGAACACTGTGGTTCATTCATATTATCTTCATTATTTTAGCTACAATGTAAATAAACAAGTTTCTTTTTTAAATTTTAAATTGAAAAGATAGTGCTTTTAATTCAACATATTAAAAGTTCTCCCGGACGGGGAATCGAACCCCCTTCTCCCAGGTAACAAGTGGGCATACTTACCGTTAGACTATCGATGACTTATAAAATAAAACTTGCATATAAGATATGATAATAATTTTTTAATCCGGGTTACATAAAGGCTCAATCATCAAATTTTTATCCGGGTTGCAGCGGTAGCTAGCAACCTAGTAAGAGACGATCACGTCCAATGTTAAGAAATATAAAAACCCATAGTTCCTAACAAAGGAGTCAGATCAAAACAAAAAGTACACCATTAGAACCGCCTTGTCCGAAACCCCTGTATAGGAAACTTTCTGTCCCTTGGCTTGAACAGAAAGGGAAATATATTGGCTTGAAAATCAAGAAAAGTGGCAGCTACTACAACATTCTTCCTAAACGGGATATTTTTTTCTTTTTTTCTTTTTTTCTTTGTTTCCAGAGATAGCTTGGCACTGGAACATCGTAGAGGGTTGTTCAATAGCTCATTTTAAAGGAAATTAATTGGGTTAAAAACCTTTTGTAACTAAAATAAATTATTTCTAAAAGAGAATAAATTTTTCCACCAAAAACTGCATTTTCGATGTCTTTTCACACTGCAGTCTTTCAAACATAATCGTATACCAGCGGTAAGATTTTAACCCACGCCTCCGAAGAGACTGGTGGCTAACACCAGTGCCTTGGACCACTCGGCCAGGTTGCCTCTCATAAATAATATATATGTGAATCCGGGTTGCAGCAGTAGCTAGCAATCTAGTAAGAGACGATCAGTCCAATGCTAAGAAATATAACAAAACTCCTAAAAATAGAGTCAGATCAAAACAAAAGTACATCATTAGAATTACCTTGTCTGAAACCCTACTAGATAAATATTGAATGTTGTCATAGTTTTTTACAGTAAAGAACGATCTCTCTTCCATACTAACTGATATATGGTGGTTCCAGGTGTAGTTACATTTACAGTAAAGAACGATTGCTTATGCATAGTAAATGATATATGGTGGTTTCAGGGGTAGTTACTTGTGGTTCGTCTCTTACTATTTCAAAGAAGAAAAAGCCGTAGGCTTTTTCCTGTTTGTAATGATATAGCATAAAACGAATTCCAAGTTGTAACTGATGTCATCCTGGTTGTTATAGTAAATTACAGTAAAGAACAAACCTCCAGCACATAGTAACTAAAATAAGATTATAATCAACATTAAAGATAGATCAATGATGTCATAAGTGTAGGTTGTAGCATAATAAAGATCAAACTCTTCTCTATACTAACTTGCATACGCAACTTCACTATAGTTAAGATTACAGTATTTATATTTTTACATTAAAAGACGATCACTGAAATAACAAACCATTCCATACATTGGACTTAGTTACTATTTAAAAGAAGAAAAAGCCGTAGGATATTTCCTGTTTGTATTTATAGTTAAAAAACGAACTGAAGTCCAAAGAAACTGAACACTGTGGTTCATTCATATTATCTTCATTATTTTTGCTAGAATGTAAATAAACAAGTTTCTTTTTTAAATTTTAAATTGAAAAGATAGTGCTTTTAATTCAACATATTAGAAGTTCTCCCCGACGGGGAATCGAACCCCCTTCTCCCAGGTAACAAGTGGGCATACTTACCATTAGACTATCAAAGACATATAAAATAAAAGTTACATATAAGATATGATAATAATTTTTTAATCCGGGTTACATAAGGCTCGATCATCGAATTTTTACATTAAAGAGCGAACTTTAGTCCATAGTTTATATTAAAGGACGATCATTAGAAAAGCACACCATTGCATATATTGGACTGAGTTAGTTTTTCAGTTTAGAATCGCTAAAGTTTTACAGTAAGGACCGAAGTCTATCTCATAGTAACTAATGCAACGGGAAAATGAAATCCGGGTTGCAGCGGTAGCTAGCAACCTAGTAAGAGACGATCATTACAGTAGAGAACGATCTCTCGCCCATAGGAACTAATATATGGTGGTTCCAGGGGTAGTTACATAAAGTACCGATATAGCTCATCATAAATGGTGTTTGTCAATCCGGGTTGCAGCGGTAGCTAGCAAGCTAGTAAGAGACGATCACGTCCAGTGTTAAGAAATATAAAAACCCATAGCTCCTAAAAAAGGAGTCAGATCAAAATAAAAAGTACACCATTAGAACCGCCTTGTCCGAAGCCCCTATATAGGAAACTTTCTCACAATTGGATTGACCAGCAAGGTAAACATATTGGCTTGAAAATTAAGAAAATTGAATTTAATCACGCTATTCTCCACAAACGGCATATTTTTTTCTTTCACTTTTTTTTCTTTCTTTTCCACAGATAGCTTGGCACTGGAACATCGTTTTCTAAAATGGAATAAATTTTTCCACCAAAAACCTGCATTTTTGATGAATTTTCATGCTGCAGTCTTTTCAAAGATATTTGATTTTTGTACATCCGGGTTGCAGCGGTAGCTAGCAACCTAGTAAGAAACCATCACATCCAATGTTAAGAAATATAAAAACCCCTAACTCCTGAGAAAAGAGTCAGATCAAAACAATATAATGAAGAACGACCTTTTGCCTATACTAAATTTTATACGCCACTTAATTATAGTATAAGTTAGTAATTCCACAGATAGCTTGGCAAGACCAACACGTCCAATGTTAAGAAATATAAAAACCCATAACTCCTGCAAAAAAGGGAGATAAAAAAAAAGTACACCATTAGAACCGCCTTGTCCGAAACTTCTGTATAGTAGACTTTCTGTTATTTGGCTTGAACAGCAACGGAAATATATTGGTACAATAAAGAACGACCTCTTGCCTATACTAAATTTTATAGGCCACTTAAGTATAGTAGAGGCTAGTACAGTTATATTTAATGTCAATATATTAAAAAATTTTATTAAATTATAATTAAGAACGGTCTCTTGCCTATGCTAAATTTTGTAGGCCACTTAACTATAGTATAGGTTATCTGGGTTGTAGCGGTAGCGAGCAATCTAGTAAGAGACGATCACATCCAATGTTAAGAAATATAAAAACCCATAACTCCTTAAAAATTACACATCAAAACAAAAAGTGCACTATTAGAACCGCCTTGTGCGAAACTCCTGCATTGGAAAATTTATGTCCCTTGGCTTGAAAAGCAAGGAAAATATATTTGCTTCAAAATCAAGAAAAGTGTCAGCTACTGCAGCATTCTTTCTAAACGGTATCTTCTTTTTTTTTCTTCCACAGATATCTTGACTCTGAAACATTGTAGAGAGCTGCTCAAGGGTTTTTTACATTAAAGAACTATCTTCAGTCCACAGTAACTGAAGTGTTATAAGGGACCATTATATAGATGATGCTTACAGTAATCAAAGGTTACTGTTTACAATGTGCTGAAAAGATATTAAAAGAATCTCATTGGAATATCAAACCATTGTGTACATTGGAACTAGTTAGCTACTTGATTGTTTGAGGTTCGTCTCTTAATATTTGGAAGAAGAAAAAGCCGTAGGCTTTTTCCTGTTTGTAACCAGGTTATTATTAATGGTTATTGGTTCAGTTTATCTTTTAATAGCTCATTTTAAAGCAATTATATCCGGGTTGCAGCGGTAGCTAGCAATCTAGTTAGAGACGATCACGTCCAATGTTAAGAAATATAAAAACCCATAACTCCTAAAAAAAATAGTCAGATCAAAACAAAAAGTACACCATTAGAATCGCCTTGTTCGAAAATCCTATAAGGGAAACTTACCGCCTTTAGGCTTGAATAACAAAGAAAATATATTGGCTTGAAAATCAAGAAAATTGACTTTTACCACGTTATTCTCCACAAAGGGGATATTTTTTTCTTTCTTCCTCTTTTCCACAGATAGCTTGGCACTGGAACATCGTAGAGAGTTGTTCAATGGCTCATTTTAAAGGAAATTAATGGCGTTAAAAACTTTTTGTACTTAAAACAATGTGTTTTTAAAATATAATCAGTTTTTTACGAAAAATTGCATGTTTCATATTAAAGATTGATCAATGACGTCATAATTGTATACCAGTGGTAGGATTTGAACCCACACCTCAGAAGAGACTGGTGACTATCACCAGCGCCTTGGACCACGCGGCCAAGAAAAATATCCCACAAACGGGATATTTTTTCTTTCTTTTTTCTTCTTCTTCTTCTTTTCCACAGATAGCTTGGCACTGGGACATTGTAGAGAGTTGTTCAATGGCTCATTTTAAAGGAAATCTCTAGATCTAGTGCCATTTCTACTTAATTTTCTTTTAAATTAATTATTTTTTACGGAAAACGTGTTTTTTTTATTATAATAAAGAACGAACGCTATTATAATAAAGAACGTATATTTTACCGATTATCTACTAATAACCATATATGACGTAATAAGTGACATGACGTAATACCTAAAACCTATTGTGTACTAATAGCCATATATGACTTAATGAGCGACGTGACGTAAAAATTGAAAAAATTAATTTTTATTTTATTTTCGTTTTTAGTTCAGAATCGCTAAAGTTATAAACTGCAAAAATATTTATGGTGTCTGAACAATGGTTTTAATTTTTTAATTTAGACTAGAAAAATACCTGAAAATTTAAAATTTAGTTTAATTTTTTGTTAGATTCTTGATACTTGATACGTGACATAAACATTCAACTAATGGTTACATAATGGTTTCAATCAAGCAAGCTACACGCAAGTTAAAAAAAACAGTACTACCAGAAAAAAGAAATAGCATCTTGAAAAGAATAAGAAAAAAGTTGCTACCAGAATAATGGGTAGATACTGGGGTGACAAAAGCTATAATGAAAAAATTAAATTCTCTGCGAGGTTGTACTGAAGAACGCATAACGACAAAGGGAAAAATTATATTCAGAAATACAAGAAGATGGCAAAAATGCAGGCTGATCTTCAATCATCTTGTGGTGTTATATTTGAATGTGCATTTTTATTATTGTCTATGGAACTCGAAGAAATTGACTGTTATCATTGGATAGTGAACTATAACATGTTTGAGCATGATAAAAGCTTGTGGAGTACTACATTACGTCATATAAACAGACTGTTTTTTTTCTAAAGAAAATCTGTTAATACGTTTAAGCAATAAATATCTTTAAGCTTAACCCATCTTTATTCTTTAGAATAGTTCTATTCTTTTCATTAAATTGTGAAGAAATTGTAAGTAAGTAATATAATAAAGATCAAACTCTTCCCTATACTAACTTGCATACGCAACTTCACTATAGTTAAGATTACAGTATTTATATTTTTACATTAAAAGACGATCACTGAAATAACAAACCATTCCATACATTGGACTTAGTTAGCTACTTGATTGTTTAATTTTCGTCTCTTACTATTTAAAAGAAGAAAAAGCCGTAGACTTTTTCCTGTTTGTATTTATAGTTAAAAAACGAACTCAAGTCCAAAGAAACTGAACACTGTGGTTCATTCATATTATCTTCATTATTTTAGCTAGATTGTATCCAGGTTGCAGCGGTAGCTAGCAACCTAGTAAGAGACGATCACGTCCAATGTTAAGAAATATAAAAACCCATAGTTCCTAAAAAAGGAGTCAGATCAAATTCAAAAGTACATTGTTAGAACCGCCTTGTCCGAAACCCCTGCATAGTAAAATTTCTGTCCCTTGGCTTGAACAGCAAGGGAAATATATTGGCTTGAAAATCAAGAAAAGTGGCAGCTACTACAACATTCTGCCTAAACGAGATATTTTTTTCTTTTCCACAGATAGCTTGGCACTGGAACATCGTAGAGGGTTGTTCAATGGCTCATTTTAAAGGAAATTAATTGGGTTAAAAATCTATAGTAACTAAAATAAATAATTTCTAAAAGAGAATAAATTTTTCCACAAAAAACTACATTTTTAATGTCTTTTCACACTGCAGTCTTTCAAGCATAATCGTATACCAGCACTAAGATTTGAACCCACGCCTTCGAAGAGACTGGTGGCTATCTCCAGTGCCTTGGACCACTCAGCCAGGCTGCCACTCATAAATAATATATATGTGAATCTGGTTTGCAGCAGTAGCTAGCAACCAAGCAAGAGACGATCAGTCCAATGCTAAGAAATATAAAAACCCAAAACTCCTAAAAATAGAGTAAAATCAAAACAAAAGTACATCATTAGAACTACCTTGTCTGAAACCTTACTAGATAAATAATGAATGTCGTCATAGTTTTATATTAGAGCTATGACGTGAATAGAAAAACACGATATTATGTTGTGGTTTCTGAAGACGTCATGAAATAATATCATTGCACCATGACGTCATGAAATAAAATCATTACTCCGTGACGTCATAATTACTACTTAAGAACGACAAAGATGTAAATGGTCTCATTCGTTAATTACATAATGATTAGATCAAAACAAGCTGCACGCAAGTTAAAAAAACAGTACTACACAGATAACAGAGATAGTATCTTGAAAAGAGAAAAGCAAAGGTATTCAACCGACCAGGCGTATTGAGAAGTAAAAATTGAGAGAGCCAAACAAAAGATCAAGGAGCGTTATCACAATGATAAACTTTGTAGAGAAGCAACAATTGAGCAGGCTAGACAAGAGATCCGGGTTGCAGCGGTAGCTAGCAACCTAGTAAGAGACGATCACGTCCAATGTTAAGAAATATGAAAACCCATAGTTATTAAAAAAGGAGTCAGATTAAAACAAAAAGTACACCATTAGAACCGCTTTGTCCGAAACCCTTGTAGAGTAAACTTTCTGTCCCTTGGCTTGAACAGCAAGGGAAATATATTGGCTTGAAAATCAAGAAAACTGGCAGCTACTACAACATTCTGCCTAAACGGGATATTTTTTTCTTTTTTTTTTCTTTTTTTTTCTTTTTTTGTATCCAGAGATAGCTTGGCACTGGAACATCGTAGAGGGTTGTTCAATAGCTCATTTTAAAGGAAATTAATTGGGTTAAAAATCTATAGTAACTAAAATAAATTATTTCTAAAAGAGAATAAATTTTTCCACCAAAAACTGCATTTTGATGTCTTTTCACACTGCATACAATAAAGAACGACACCTAGCCCATGTTAACTGAAACATAAATAGGGATTATGTAATTTTTATCAGTATCATGGCTGCAGAGGTGTCCCAAACCTAGTAAAGAACAAACCATTACAGTAAAGAACATTTCATGTTATCTTGGAAAGGGGCAAAGTTAGGAAAATGAAACTATCAGGATGGAACTATAGGCTAAAGTATGCCCTAGTTTTAAGCAGAAGATCTATTTTTGCAAAGGTTTCATTTTTATAACACATATATTTTTGAAGGTCATCAAAGGTCTCGACCCTCTAGAAGGAGAAGAGTGGAGGTAGGTACTTCAAAATACCTTCCTAGGACAAAATTTAGCCTGTGGACACATCCCTGAAAGTTTCATTTTTCTAACTTAACCCCTTTCCAAGATAGGCCTAGTCAAAAGTAGCTAAAGTAGAATTTTTACCAAAAAAGAAACTGATAGCCTAACTGAAAATTAAGGTAACATGTTGTTTTGTCAAAATTTCAATGAATCATTATAATAAAGAACGACCTTTTGCCTATACTAAATTTTATACGCCACTTATTTATAGTATAGGTTATCCGGGTTGCAGCTTATAATAAAGAACGACCTCTTGCCTATACTAAATTTATAGGCCTTAACTATACTATAGTATAGGCTAGTAAATTTTACATAAAGGACCGATACAGTTTATCTTGATCAAACAGTTCGTTGTAACGAACTGTATAGTAAGAGCGACTCGTCTCAATAGTAACCGAAACTCTAAAAAAGGAATTTTAATATCAATAGATACATCAAAAGAATTGTATTTTTATGATGATTTTAAATATTTAATTTTCATACAGTTTTGTTTTACCCATCAAAAGTTACGAGCCTGGGAAAATTTGCCCTGTTTTCGAAAATAGAGGAAAACAGCCCTCAAAAGTGATATAATCTTAATGATAATTAAATTAAAGATAAACTGGAATTACATAAGAGATCGATACTGTACCTGGGAATTTTGTAAGTATCATCGGTATCATTGTTTTACTGATAGTCCATTTTATTGGAAATATAATTTAAGTAAGTTATTTATTGTGCTCCTCTTTCATGGAAAAAAATAGCATTCGCAGGATTCTAACCTGGGCTACTGTGGCCACAACGTACGGTCCTAACCACTAGACTGAAAGACTGAAGAGTTGATGCAAAACGAGAAGTTTTGTTTATACGTCTTTACAGTAATTTTACATTAGGAATCATGTTAAAGATTGATCAATGATGTCTTAATATTAGGTTGTGACCAGGTCGTCTCTTACTTTTCCAATTAAGAAAAAGCCATAGGGTTTTTCCTGTTTGTAATATAACCTTTTTACAGAGGCAACAGTTTTGGCACGTTGACAAGATATGATTTATAATGTTGGTGCAGCAGTAGGCCCTTCTTTTCCTTATTGATTTCATTCGAATGCTAACACCGGAAAGATGACAATAAGATCTATCAACGGCTAACATGTTACCAGAACCATTAGCTAGAAGTTGCCCATCTTCATCAACTATTATTTTTAAGTTGGCATTCTCTTTGAGCACTAACTTCTCTGGAAATGATAGTAGAGATGCCTTATTGAGCCCCATTGCCCACCCCTGCTGCCACCTACAACTTTTTTAACACCATATATTGGCACGAGAACCACGTGGTTTATGGTTTTCTCAGTGAGAATTTGAAAAACAGGAATTTTCTCACATTTATGTATGTTTTCATGGATGGTTATGTGTGTGGGTCGATTTATTTGATGTTTTTCCAAGTGAGAATTTGAAAAACAGGAATTTTGTCACATTTATGGATGGTTTTATGGACTTTGTCAGTGAGAATGAAAAAACAGGAACTTTGTCACATTTATGTCTGTTTTCATGGATGGTTATGTATGTTGATTATTTGATGGTTTTATGGATTTTGTCAGTGAGAATGGAAAAACAGGAACTTTGTCACTTCCTTCTTGTTGTTGTTCAAGCCAGATGTTATGAGTTTCCCGGAATTTGGAACACCTGTGCTGTCGACCTCAATTCACCTATCGTGAATCAATAATTCCCCTTAGAAACAACAAATTAATTTCCCCTTTCTTGACAGATCAATCAATCAATGACATCATCTGTCAGACTTTAAAAATTTTCGCATAGAAACGATTCTCCAGGAATAGATCCAAGTCATTAATGTCTTTGCCTCGGAAACAACTCTTTTGATCGAACTCCAAAGGATATTAATAGCCAAAGGCCATGGAAACAATTCTCCAAGAAACATCTTAGCGATGAATTGTTTTAGCGCGGGAAAGAGTTTCTTTTGTAATTTGAAATGCATTAGCGCAGAGATGCCAAATAAAAGGAACACGCTGAATTACGTTTAGGGATTATTTGGGCGAAACTGTTTTAGACAGGTTATGGAACTATTTCGGCGAAACAGCTAGAGACATTTTAAAAGATGATTTAGAAGATGTTTTAGAAGAGAATTTGAGGGTGAAACTCTGTGGTCGTTATAAAACACAAGTTCTATTTAAACAGTGCCGTGAGGTCCCCTACCCCAACCCCAAAGGGCCCTGATCCCCATACCCCAACCCAAAGGGCCCGATCCCCCTACCCCAACCCCGAAGGAAGCCCCCGGCCCCCAAAGGTTCCCCCAGGCTCCCAAAGGGTCCCCCGGGCCCCCCAAAGGGCCCCCGGCGCCCCAAAGGCCCCTGAGCCCTCATTTCTTAATACTTTTTTAAGGCTTTACTATATCTTTTCAGAACAATTTCCTTTCTTAATGTCCCTCCTAAACCTATTTTACAACTTGAAGTACTTATCTTTTTCACCCTCAACTATACTTTACAGCTTTTTGGTTACCTCAACACCAAGAAATACTTTTCAAAGAACATTTCAGAGCCAGTTACTTTCTTAATGTCCCTCCTAAACCCATTTTCCAATTTGAAGTACTTATCTTTTTCATCCACAACTATACTTTACAGCTTTTTGGTTACCTCAACACCAAGAAATACTTTCCAAAGACCATTTCAGAGCAAGTTACTTTCTTAATGTCCCTCCTAAACCCATTTTCCAACATGAAGTACTTATCTTTTTCACCCACAACTATACTTTACAGCTTTTTGGATACCTCAACACCAAGAAATACTTTTCAAAGACCATTTCAGAGCAAGTTACTTTCTTAATGTCCCTTCTAAACCTATTTTACAAGTTGAACTACTTATCTTTTTCACCCACAACTATACTTTACAGCTTTTTGGATACCTCAACACCAAGAAATACTTTTCAAAGAACATTTCAGAGCAAGTTACTTTCTTAATGTCCCTCCTAAACCCATTTTCCAACTTGAAGTACTTATCTTTTTCAGTCACAACTATACTTTACAGCTTTTTGGATACCTCAACACCAAGAAATACTTTTCAAAGACCATTTCAGAGCAAGTTATTTTCTTAATGTCCCTTCTAAACCTATTTTAAAAGTTGAAGTACTTATCTTTTTCACCCACAACTATACTTTACAGCTTTTTGGATACCTCAACACCAAGAAATACTTTTCAAAGACCATTTCAGAGCAAGTTACTTTCTTAATGTCCCTCCTAAACCCATTTTCCAACTTGAAGTACTTATCTTTTTCACCCACAACTATACTTTACAGCTTTTTGGTTACCTCAACACCAAGAAATACTTTTTAAAGACCATTTCAGAGCAAGTTAGTTTCTTAATGTCCCTCCTAAACCCATTTTACAACTTGAAGTACTTATCTTTTTCACCCACAACTATACTTTACAGCTTTTTGGATACCTCAACACCAAGAAATACTTTTCAAAGACCATTTCAGAGCAAGTTACTTTCTTAATGTCCCTTCTAAACCCATTTTCCAACTTGAAGTACTTATCTTTTTCACCCACAACTATACTTTACAGCTTTTTGGATACCTCAACACCAAGAAATACTTTTCAAAGACCATTTCAGAGCAAGTTACTTTCTTAATATCCCTCCTAAGCCCATTTTCCAACTTGAAGTACTTATCTTTTTCACTCACAACAATACTTTACAGCTTTTTGGATACCTCAACACCAAGAAATACTTTTCAAAGACCATTTCAGAGCAAGTTGCTTTCTTAATGTCCCTTCTAAACCCATTTTTCAACTTGAAGTACTTATCTTTTACACCCACAACTATACTTTACAGCTTTTTGGATACCTCAACACCAAGAAATACTTTTCAAAGAC
>JAPEVW010000088.1:0-157500 GCA_027921565.1 Artemia sinica
CGCTGAATCTGAGTTTGTGATTTTCACCAAGGTTCTAATATTTTTACGTGGTGATTCCCCTTTTTCGAAAACAAGGCAAATTTTTTCAAGCAATTAACTTTTGATGGGTAAGACTAAACTTGATTTAGTTTATACATTAGAAATCAGCATAAAAATCTAATTCTTTTGATGTATCTATTGGTATTAAAATTTCTTTTTTTAGAGTTTCAGTTACTAATGAGCCGGGTCGCTCCTTACTTACAGTTCGTTACCACGACCTCTTTGATAGTTCGGTTATCATGCATTACGTTTGGTTAAATTTATTGGAATGTTTCAATTTGAGAACAAGAAATGTAATACTGAAGTAAAAAAGAAACCGCGAGCCTGACTATCTTCTATGGAAAATAGGTAGGAAACAGTAACATACTTAAAAGTTATGGGATAAAACATACACATTTGCTTTATCAGCATTTGGAAACCTGCATATTTTACAGCTGGAAAAGTCAAAGACATTCAGATTAGAAAACCATGAAATAAAACAAATGTAAAATCTTCTGGTTGCGTATCTTGAGTAAGTTAAGCAAAAAGTTCATATAAAATGTAATATTGATACAAAACCACAAAAAGCCCAATAGAAAACTACAAAAAAATGTGGTATATATGTCATGGAAAATGCTTCTTATCTGCACCACAAAAACTTTGTCATGACCCAAAAACAGAATCATAACTAATTGCGTGAACGTCGTATTCTCCTATCTATGTGTTATAAATCTAAGTGCCTTGTTTACTAACCCCAATATGAACTAAAGTGCATTGTGCCACACTTTTTTTCTGCCACGAACTCACATAAGAGATAATTCAAGTCATTGTCGAAAGCTGCAGTTTCCAAAAATATGCTACTTAAGCATTCGACAGGTATATATTTAAGATTTTGGTTTGGAGTCGGGGGGGGGGTCATCCGCTAAAATTAATGGAAGCTCAAAACTTACTAGAAAACCATTTTATTATTTTCAAACTTGTTTCCTCTTTGAGTATAATTATATAACGCTACTGCTAAGCTTAGGCCCTATTTTTTTCTATGATGTAACAAAAAAGATTGATTAACCAATTGGAAGAGCTGTGCTAATAAGCCTTGCTAAGCTCTGGATTAGATATAGAATTACACTAGCACTTATAATGCTTCTCGTATTCTGACGTGCCTCAGTTTCTTGCCAAACTTGCTTAAAACGTCATCAGCATCCACTATAAAACCCCGACTAGCAGAGATATATACAAGCTCTATCTGCTCTCTCCTGTTCGATTCTATGTGGTATGGTTTTTAGGCACTTCGAGATACTCAAAAATCCTGCCCTATATCCTGAAAATCCAGCCCAAAAGGCCAAAAAATCTTGCTGAAAAATTCTTCTTGAGAATTTTTCTCCTTGAGGAAATTTTCTCTACCAGTGTTGCCACACAACTGAAAACGAATCTGTGGCATTTTCCCAAGGAGGTCCTTACCAACAATGGCTAGCACCTCTTGCGAATTTTTCGTTGCTTTCATATTCATGACACTTAGAGTTGCTTTCATATTTCATGCTTGAATCGAGAATAACAACATGAACATACCCGTTTTATTTGTTTTTCAAGCTTAATGCTCTGATCCCTTTAGTCTGCTTGAAGCGAAATACAAAATTAAGTTAAGTATTGATTTGCAGAGATAAGTGGATTTTTTACTATTGATATTTATTTTTGAATCCCGAATTCTTGCTTAAGTCAGACATAAACTCGGAAGAAGTTTGAAAATCCTGAAAGGCTTACTTTCAAGATAAGTCATGCAAAGTAGCTCTGAGCAAGGAGTAACCAAGAGAATGACAACTCCTTGCTAATTGTGTGAAGTAGGTCTTAAAAGTCTAGAGTCTATGTAGATGTACAATAGGAAACAAATATTTGTAAAGCCACTTTCTTCTGTAAGGAGTGTCACATAAACTGTCAAAACATACAGCAAAAAATAAACGAGACTGCTGCAAGTAAGACATTAGGCTAATTTCTAGAGGTTGGAAGCAGATTCCTGAGTCTATCTCCTAAATACACTACTAGCTGACAAATATGATCGAGAAGTCCATTGGTGTTCACAAACGTAACGTAAATTCACAAACGTAACGAATCAAGTACTACCAAGTGTACTTTTTTTTACGAAATTTAAATGGGAATATTTCTCTTTTTCCTGATTATATACATCTTTTTATATCCCAGAAGATATTAGCCCTCTTTTCCCTCCTTCCCCGTCATTATGAGGTATCCACATAACAAAATAGCCACTGAAAGGACACATCCTGAAAATAATGGAAAATATGGCCCTATAGTTCATTTTTGACATTTAAGACCCTCCCCCCTCTCAACAACCATTTGGAAGAGTGCACTCATTCAGTGATAATTATTATCCTCGGAGCATCGTTACACAAATATTAAACTTGATTGATTCTTTCAAGTATTAAACTTGAATGAATTTCAAAACTTGAAAATCTGTTTTAAAAGAAAAAAACTCAAATGAAAGTAAAGAGCGAAAATACTTAAAGGAAACAGAAATTATTCCATATATGAGGAGAACCAATGGTGATGTGGCATTGAAACTTAAAATCAAACAGAAATTAGTCCGTATATCAAAGGGCGTTTTCCCTCCTCAATCCTTTCTTCTTTACGCTCCAGCCTGAATTTTTATCCCCAATGCTTTAAGAACGACTGCTCAATCACAAGAATACGAAATAGAATAAAAGGTATTTTTCACAATATCTAAAGAATTAGAGAGCGGATAGACATACAATTGCTTTAGACAATTCACATTTTAGCTCAAATGATTTTAAAGACAATCGGTTGAAATTTCATTTCGCGCATGAATACTTTCAGCATAGTGTGTGCAGGTTTTAGGTATGGGCAGCGGAGACAGCTGCCCCCCTCTAGTTTTTCTGGCATGTGACAATAAATTTCGTCTTAATTTTATATTTTTACGCTCCTTTGGCATACCTTGCCCCCGAGATTGTAAGGCCTAAAACCGCTATTGAGCATGCCACTGTAAAACTTCAGTGCAATGACGGGAGGGAGCCCCCCTCATATGTGAAATATCTTCTGTTTGTTTTAAGTTTTGACATCATTCTTTACTTTCATTCGGGAAAAAAATATTGTAGTTACTACGATAATATTGTAGGCTTAAATCAAATTAGAAATAACATTTTCTGACATCTAGTGCTACTCTTCAATACTGAAGTGGCACGATAGGACTAAGCATAATAAAAAAAAAAAAAATAAATAAAGAGCCTATATAGCCCTTACTGGTGTATAGGGTGCAAAATCAATGTTTTAATTACTGGGTATTTTTAAGGAACAAGCAGCGAGTCTGTCACCCAACCTATCTGTGGCGGGGATTGAACCATGGGACCCGTATTGCCAAGCACAGCATCAGTCGATTGTAGTACATTTGGCTAGCATTATAGAAGAGGAATAAAATAAGTAAAGACAAACTTACGGCAAATATTTACTTTTCGGCAAGGTTTATTTCTAATTAATTTAGTATATTCCCCTACAAATAATCAATAACTGTAATCTGACTACGTGTTTGTTTTTACAAAGGTTTTCCCCATTTTGGCAGTTACCAGCTCCATGAAATTGAGCATCAAATTTGGGCATGTTAAAAAGCCCAAAGTAAAAACATATCCATGAGAACAAATTTAATTTGAGATTAAATTTAAATTCCTCAAAAAAGTAAAAAACTGGCAATAATCTACTAATTCATGGAAAAAATTCACAAAAATAATGACATTTAGGGAAAACGTGCCCCCCTGATCCTCGTGTGATCTACTTGAATATAAAATGACCCTTAAAGGTAAGGAAAAAATACTTTTTATTTAAGTGTTTAGATATACTTATAAGCGAAAACTATCACTAGACACAATCCTTGTTGTCCTAGTCAGAAGTAAAAAGAAATCAATATTGATTTTAACGGTGTTGGTTCTGCTAGCCTCTGCATCCTAAAATATTCGATTGCTTTTTTTTGTATAATCCCACCGAAACTCAAATCCTCAAGGCTAAACTGCAAAAGACACCTTTCAAACAGTTCGTAGTAATGAACTTTAAGTAAGGAGCAACCCGTCTTAATAGTAACCAAAACTCTAAAAAAAATGAGATTTTGACACCATTAGATATATCAAAGGAATCGGCTTATTATGCCGATTTTCAATATATAGGTTTCATTAAGTTTAGTCTTATCAATCAAAGGCTACGAGCTTGAGAAAATTTGCCAGATCTTCGAAAAAAAGGGAAATACCACTTAGAGTCATAGAATCTTAATGAAAATCACACTATCAGATCCAGCGTATCGCAGAACTTTTCTGTAGGGGTTTCAAGCTCCTATCTGCAAAATGTAGAATTTGTTTTTGTTTTTTTTGTTGTTTTTTTTTGCCAGAAGAAAGATCAAGGATGCATGTTGATTTGTTGTGTTTTTAGTGTGTTTTTCCCAGGGGTCAATCATATCAACCTAGTGGTCCTAGAATATCAGGAGAGGCCCATTCAAGTAAAAATTAAAATTTTTAGTGCCTTTTTTAAAGAGCTCAAAACATTGGAGGGCCGCTAGACCCCCTTCAACATCCCTTTTTTCCCAAAATTGTCTGACTAAATTGTGAGAAAGCCATTTTATTCAGCATAGTTAAAATGCTGAATAACTTTGTCTTTGGAGTTTTCATGACCCCTCACAGCCCCTGGGGAAAGGTCTCTGTTATAAAATTTGCCCATTGTTTACATATATTATTTGTTATTTGGAAGTATGCATACATTTTTGGGTGGGGGGGAGAGTTTTCTGCTGGGGGATTTTACACAGGGAGAATTTTCCATCAGGAGGGAAGTTTTCAGGGGGTGAATTTTTCAGGGGAAACTTTACACTGGAGGACTTTGTCAGGATTCCTAGACGAAATTTTTCTTATGTCTTGCTTTCTCTTTGCTGATTCAATTTTACGCGTAGAGATGTTAACGGTAATTTCTCGGGGTATATTTTCACCAGAATTGAATTGTCTAGAGAATGTATCCGAGGGCAAGAGGGATTTTTCCTTGGGTGTGGAGTCATATTTTCTAGCATTATATAAAAAAAAAATCAAAAATTAATAAAACAACAAGTTTTTTCAACTGAAAGTAAGGAGCAAGACTAAAACTTAAAACGAATAGAAATGATTAGGTATATAAGGGGGCTGCTCTCCTTAACACCTTGCTTTGACGGTAAAGTTTTGAATTTGTTTCATTTCCTTAAGAACAACTCATGAAACACAAGGTTCGTTTAATTAGAACAATATGAAGCTTTTTTTGAAGTGCTAAGAAACATTAACGCAAAGAGCGAGGTGTTGAGGAGGAGCAACCACCCTCATATACTGAATAATCTCTGTTCGTTTTAAGTTTTAATGTTGCTCCTTACTTCCAGTTTAAAAAACTTATTTATTTAATTCAAGTAAAATCTATGGGATGAAAAAATCATTTCAGCTTATAATACATTGCTGCAATTGCAAGTTCAAATTTAAAGGAAATCTGATTGCGCCATCCAGTTGAAATGAATTGAAAGGTCCAAATTAATTTACAGTTGATTCTTAGCTTTCTTTGTGACCAGATGGGATACATTTTGACAAACAAAATAGCTGGAATAAAAAGGTAAGTTAATACCTTCAAGATGACATGTTATGTTATAATCATGTAATTGAAGAGTAGAGAACTAAAATTAAAAAAGGGAGGAGAGAATTGTTTGTTATAGACCAACTGCTGTCTAGGATTTTTAGCGCCCTTTGAAAATTTAAGTTTTTTGTCCCCTTCCACCTTCACAGACACAATTTAAGTAAACAAAAATAAAATCACTTTGGCACCCTTCAAAGGCTGCGCCGGGGAACAGTCGTCAAGCCTTTGTCCCTCCCCTTGTGCCACCGCTGACTACAGCTTCTTTATGCACATACATAATAAATTCAGTATTAGACAATTCCATATAAGCTATTGAAAGGTATACCCAATTATAAGCGCAGCCAAAGAGGGAGGTTCGGGGTCTTTACTCCTTTCCTCCCTGGAAATCTGCAAATTCATGCATAGATATGTATTTCGTAGGAATATTATTAGCTGAAAAAAAGACGAAAATATTTACATTGCAGCAGCAGCCAATGTCAACCTAGCTCTAAATGGGTACATGGAAAAATCTGCGGAAGGTAAACAGGAAGGTTTTGCAAAAGCATAGGATGGCTGGTACCCAACTCCTCCCTTGCACTTTTTGGCTGAAAGGTCAGGAAATGGAGATAAGCACCGCCAGTACCGACTATAAAAGTCCAGCCCCGTATTATTTTTGCATTAGCTGAATTCCCTTCTCTAAATGACTTAGGTCCCCTCAAAGCAATATTCTGGCTGATCATTTATGCTGCAAACTTCAGAAGTATATTAGAACTGCAGGATGTGGCTATAGTTATCGTGAATGAAAATTAACTAATCCACTCTGTGTGGACTGACGCCATTTCTTTTCTAAGTCACTATCACAGTCATTATCAGGCCTACCACCAAAAATAGTCTTTCTGCGGTCACACTAGTCGCAGGAATAGACAATAACTTGCTGGCAAGTGCGGCCAATGCTGTATAGTGAGCTTTGTTTAAGCTTATTGGACAAATACACCTATGATGACAGCCGGCGGTTATTGTCCCCATGAATAAAGGCCTCAATTTCTGGGATTTCCCCGCTAGTTTTCCATATTTTTCATTTTATTCGACAATTTTGTATATTTTTAATCCTCTCCCCCTAACCCAGGGGGGAAATTTGCCCCCCCCCCGCCAAAAACAAATACCTTTGTATGTAATTGTTTATGGATGTTATATACATAAATTACTTTATGAATAGTTATTAGTTGACCTCAAGGTTGTAAAATCGTATTATTCTAAATGCTTAAACTGACTCCCTAGTTAAGTATTTTTAAATACAATTTAGATTCACTCCTGAACTCTTAGGAAAACTGGCTTCGTCTCCTCTAATTTTTCAGGGTGCAGCTTAAACTCTGACAATCTGGCAACTAGCGGATTATGGCCTGTTGCATTTGGCTGCACTGCCGTTTTCAGACTGAGCTTTTTTTGGGCTTTTAATTAGAAATTGGGTTGATTTTGCCCACACTGATAAGTCAAGATTATTTTTGTATGTTTAGCGACTCTAACTTTTAAGTACGTTAAGTTATGCTCCTGGCTCTGATATCAAGGTTTTTAATTCCGAGTCTAGAAGCAAAGAACAAAAACTGATTCCACGACTACGACGCCATAGTCCTACTTAGCCACTGAAAATTTAGTTTACATATAATTTGAACTCGGTCTTCAAAGAAAACTTTATTTTGATTCCCGAGAAACTATTTAACAACTTGTATTTATTTTAGCCAGTTTCAGAATATCATTAAAATAAAAATTCCTCGATAACCCTGGTCAATTTACCAGTGATTGACATAATTGATATTCAATGGTTGAATTTTATGGGTTTGAACTTGGCCGTATTCAAGGGTGCCGTCAGAAAATTTCCTGGGGGGGGGGGGGGCGGACGCCTAAATAGTAGTGGTGGTTGGGTGACAGGGAATATATTTCAGGATTTTTTTTTCGTAGGAATGAGTTTATTTTTAAATTCTTTTAGGAAAAAACACAAATAAAAAGAGCAATTAAATTGCATGTAAAATGAAACAAAATACAGTAAATTTTGAACGACACGGATTCTCGGCAAAGGGGTAGATTTATTTAGTCAATAATGTATTTAATTATTCTGCATTTATTATTAAAAGAAAAGCAAACTCAAACCAAAATTACAGAACGATTTATTGCTTCCGTGGATTATAACAGGTGTAGACTTGTCATTATGCAATTTCATACGCCTTAGAATAGTCTATCGAAGGAGTAGATATACTCAAAAATCATCCTGCCTGCATAGATACCCCCTTTTGATTTTATAATGGTCATGTAAAATGTATCTCTTTCATAACAGGACAATGCCCGCCGTCGAACTTAAATCCCTTATATATTCAGACATTTAAAAGAAACAGAATAGCGAAAGAAAAAAGCTTACTATCCAGCTGTCAAATTATCCCTCTTTCTTTTTATTATCCTATTCAACTAAATAAAAGGAACAGGTTAGCAAGAAATTTCGTCACTGGAGAATCTTATCAAATAATTAAAGTAAAAAGTGACTTGGGCCAATATTCACCAAAACTAAAAATGGAATTCTCATGATAACTGCTACACCGGCAGTATTGGCTTTTATGCTGATTCTAAATATATAAAATTGTTTCAGGTTTTTGTTACCCACTCAAAACTAAAATTTTAGAAAATTTGTCTTATTTTTGAAATAAAAAGGGAAACATCCCCAAAAACGCAAGCGATCTTATTAAAAGCCCCTTATTAGATACATCATATCAGCGAACCCTACCGTAGAGGTTTGAAGCTCCAATCTTCAAAATGTGGAATTTCGCTTTTTTTCAGAAGAAATATTGTCGATGTATGTTCATTTGTTTTGCTTTTTCACAGGGGTGATTGTATCAAGCCGAAGGTCCAAGATAATTGGGAGGGAGGTCATTGAAACGTAAATTTAAAGCTCTTTTTTAAGTGACCATGCAGGTTGGGCCAGGAGAAAGTCTTGTTTTCTGTCATTTTAGGGCACCAAACTACGACTTAACCCCAAATGGAACAAATTTGTAATCAATTTGAAATTTTGAGAAGCTAATTGAATTAAAACTATCAATAACTACATTTCAGGCTTCCCAATTGCAAAAGAAGTAATGCCACACGGTGGCAGTACTGGATTCAGCCAAGTTGATTCGCTTGATTTGTAATGCAATTAGGCTACGTTTGGTGATCTGTAATGGCGTATCAGCTATAATAAGGGGGAGGGATGAGTCATTTTTTAGGCGGGGATAGGGTAGATTAATAAAAAAACAGTATATTTTAATGGAAAAACTGCTTACTCTTCAGGAGGCTTCAGATAAATGTTGAAAGAGGTAGGGGGAGTAGGAATTAATTAAAATGTTACTCTATACAGCTAAAATGTTACATTCCCAAATCTACCAGCAAAGAGGTGGAAAAGGCAAGGCAGGCCATCATCAGCCCGGCCAGTAAGTTTTTTTGGGGTGGCAAGTACTGCTAGGAACCTAGTTTTCAGCAATTTTAAATGGTAATATTTTCTTTTTCTATTTATAGAAAGTACTTCAGTGTATTTAAACAAATGTATGTAATGTGTTTATCGATAAGAAAATCCCAGTATAGACGTTGCGATGGCTTCAGTTATGTAAAAGATCAAAAGTCTCACAGAATGTCCATCCATATACACAATAATACTCCTTTTCATCCAACCAAAATTCTTTAGCAGTAATATTAACAAGGACTTTTTACCAAAAATTACTATTCATCGCCAATTTTCTAAGTATATTCAAATTTTATCCAAAATTGAAATTGCAAATTTAAACGTAGGACAGCACTAATCAACGTGCAATTATTGATTTACACATTTTAAAAGCAATTAACCAGGTATGTAAGGTATGTAAGCACCTCAAGTTATATCTTGGTTGGGCCTGGGTTACATTTGGAAAACAATCAGAAATTGAATAAAAAAGAGCTTTTCAACAGAAAACAAGGAACAGACTTGAAAACTATTTCAACATATTATTCTTTATATGAAGGGGGCTGTCTTCTTCTTAGCTCCTTACTCTTTACTGTGAAGTTTGGTTTTTGTCCTAATTTTTAACGAAAATATGCAATTGAAAAAAATAAGGATTTTTCAAAGCACTAAAAAACTTTTGTTTAATGAACAAGGTGTTGAAATGACCCCCTAAGGTTTAAGATTTTTAGTTACAAAATTTGCCCATTGTTCACATATAGTATTTGTTATTAGGAAGGGTGCATACATTTTTTGAATGGGGAGGGGAGGACGAATTTTCTGCTGGGAGGATTTTGCACGGGGAGAATTTTTTCATGGAGAGGGAAGTTTCAAGGGGGTGAACTTTTCAGAGGAAATTTTACACTGGGTGAATTTGCCAGAACTCCTATACGAAATTTCTTTATATGTCTTGCTTTCTCTTTACCGTTTCACTTTTCCGCGTGGAGGTGTTAAGGGTAATTGTCCGGGGAAAATTTTCGCCAGGGTTGAATTGTTCAGCGAATAATTCAGTGGGGTAGGGAGATCTTCCTGTGGAGGTGGAGCCAGATTTCCTGGTGCTATTTAAAAAACGATCCAAAATTAAATGAAAAAAAAGTTCTTTCAACTTAAAGTAAGGAGCAACATTAAAACTTAAAGCGAACAGAATTTATTATGTATATGAGGGGTTGTTGTCCCCTCCATGACACCTCGCTCTTCACACTTACGTTTAAATTTCGTCTAAATTGGGGAAAAAAATGATAATAAAATACAAAAAACGTATCCGTTCAGGAGGAAAATACAAAATTTCCCAATATTCAGTTCAGGGGAAACATTTCTGATTATAGTGGCTTATAAATCAGCTTAGTGATTCATATATCAGCTATGGGTACTCTTGAAATGCAAGAAAAAGTTGAAGGCATATTTTCACCGAAATTGCCCCTTATTAAATTGTTTTCTATAATTATCCAAACTTTTTTGTGCACTAATAACTATACTAATTACTAATCAACAAGTACGTGTTTAATATCATCATAAAAAGCTGATTCTTTGATTGAATGTTATCAATAGTTAGGCTCTTATACTTTCGTTATTGATAAGTATTTACTTACCATTCATTAATATGAACAATTTGATTTTTTTTTTTTTTTGCTCCAACCAAATCATACAAAAAATGTCTGTGGAAAACTAGAAAGGGGTCGCTCAGTCACAAATTAGAACTTATATTTTTCCTTATCAAGGGTCAAAATCTATTGGAAGGCGGCCAACAATGGGGCAACACACATTTTTTCCATGGTTTTTCCCTATTCTGCTCTCTTTTCTTTGTTTTTCATATAATTACTTTATAGACTCAAATTTCCATGGGGGGGCATATCCACAATGCCCCCCTTGCCAGCTCCCATGGCTGTATTGTCTCGTTTTAGCCAAAATAAACGACAAAAACCGTGCTGAAATAATATTAATTAAAGACATTTAACAGGTTTAACACGGTAAAGCGAAAGTTCAATCTTAAATTATGCCTCTTATGTGGCACAAAAAGTTATGGTTACAAATTAGGTCCGTTTTTTACTGCCAATCCGTCTTGTTCTTCTCGTCTTACATCTTCCTGGTCAGATCCTTTTGTTTTTGGCTTAATCAAGTTATGAGGTTGGAGAGCACAGTGACTTAAGTAAAAAGAACTTAAATTTAAAATTTAGCTGGCCAATATGACTTTCAAAAGAGAACTATGATAATATTCTCATCATCGTTCTTAGACCGCTGGTCAGAGCAAAATGATCTCTGCTTTTCTGCCTGAGAATCAGGATCTGATTTCCTCAGGTTCGTAATTTGCTGATATAAGATCGCTCAGGATTGACATCTTAGTGAATACTTTCAGCGTCACCCTAAAAAACGTTGGGTTACCTTGTTACCTTGACTGGTAACAGCTGGGACTGCCCAAGTTTTTGCACTTGTTTTTTGTTTGCAGCTCGATGAAAAAAGGTAGATAGCTCTCGCGCCGTTGAGGCTGCAAGTCATTCTATCCTAGTTTAACTTGTTCAGTGCCTTGAAATACTCCTCCCTTTGCGATGAAAGTGGTATTAATCAAAACTGTATTAATAGTGCTATTCTTTGTGACTGAGGCTGCTGCTGAAAACTGGATTGATCAATGCAAAAAAGGTACTTTCATTTCTTTTGCTGTTTTGGCACCATCTGTCATAGCCACACTCGTCACACTAAGAATTTATGTTTTGGGCAAAAGTCCCAAGGAGCGACAACCCTGATTATTTCCCAATTAAAGGTTTATACCTCATGACTGAGAAGGTTTATACCATTTTTCTGCGAATTTTAGGATCTATTAATTTAGATTAAAAACAATATTGATCGTAGACTATTAAAAAGACTATTAATGATCGTAGAAAGGCATCTCAGTATGATAGAATCCCTAAGCCTCATTCCCAATCCTAAACGCCAAGATTTTGCAGTTTATCCTACATTGCCCTGAATACTTTTGCATAACTCGCTTGCCTTCGGAGAAGGAGGCAGGAAGAGGAAGTAGATTGTATCGAACTAAACTCTGTTCTCAAAATGAGATCCTGCATAAGTATACTGAATACTGAATACGGAACAGGAGACTTTAAGTTGTTGAATATATAAACTTGAATTCAAGACCGGGCTGTTTGGCGAATGAGGGTTTGTTTCCCGATCAGGTGCAAACACATTGGTGGGGAGGGAAGGCCATCAACAATCCCTCCGTGCTCAAGCTTTTATGATTGTTTCTTAATTTCTATATATTTTCATTTAACTTGCACATTTTTGGATTTTTTGACCAATTCAACGTTGATCACCACCAAAAGCAAGTTTTTTCGTGCTTGTTTGCGTACTGCTTTTACTAACTGCTTACACGTATGAGCAAACAAGACAATTTAATTTATCTTCCAGAAGAGGAGGCCCAGTGATCATGGTTGCATCAGTAGCTGCAACCCAGTAAAAAGTGAACCAAGGCCATAGGAACCAATTTTTTCTTTTTGAAAAAAAGATACCATCTGACACTAATTCAGGAATGGTAATTATTAATTGGGTTCGTCTTAAAAGTAAAAGTTTGTTGCGAAAACAAATTTATAGTCATTTTGAACAAACCTTAAACACCTCGAAAATGACATCAAACCAAAATGAAAAGTGTATTATTGGGATCAGCATGGTTGAAAACCTTATACAGAGAAATTACAGCTCCTTGTACAACAAGGAAAATCACTTTTTTGCATCGGTAGCACTGATCTGTCTCCCGTTTTTTTTCTGTTTTTTTCTTGTTTTTTTTCAGACCTAGCGGTTACCAGAACATCATAGAGAGATGCTTAATCCCTCATTTAAAAGCTATTTCTCATATCTATGTGCTTTTTATAAGTTCCGACATCTGCAAGTGCCATATAGCACTAAAATTTCACTTTTTATGCCATTTCTCAGGGGATAGCTCTAGCGGGCTACCAGAACATCGTGGACAGATCTTTTATAGCTCATAAAAATATATTGGTCACATCTTCGTTTTTTCTATAGATTCCATCATCTCCAAGTTCTAAATGGCACCAAAAACATGTCTCAAGTGGAAAAACTGGGGCTAATGGGCTAGCAGAATTTATAAGAGTTACGTTTAATGGCTCATTTGAAAGCTATTGCTCATATCTATGAGCTTTTGTTTATATTAATTAAAAAAACTTTTTCCACAAAATAAGTTTTTCTAAGAAAAGTAAAGAACTCCATTAAACAAAAAATGAGCAAACATAAAATCAAATAATCTACCAATCGTGAAACTACCACAAATCAGCATTGATAAATAAATGAAACCCAAAACGAGCATAAATTACAATAAATAACCGAGTCAAACTCAAAACGAGCAGAAATTAACATAAGTTGGGCTCAAAACCCCTATGCCTTCCCAAGGCCAGTACATGATTTGCACTTTACTGAAAAAATATAAATGTTTTTACTTTTATAACTTTAATAAATCAAATAATATTAAGATTTTGATTACTAAATATCAGCTAATGTATATTAAACTGACAATGCATATTCATTTGTATTTTTTTTCAGTAAAGTGCAAATTATGTTCAAATACGCTGAACAAAAATCAACTACGCGGAACAAAAGGGCTATCTCAAAATTTTTATTGGATTTGTTTGGGGGAATGATGGGTGTGAGGGGGGGGCTAGTTGCCCTCCAATCACTTTTGACTATTAAAAGGGCACTAGCCTCTCCCATTTCCAATTGAATGAGCCCTTATCAAAGTTTCTACGACAACTCCTTTGATACGAAGTCCCCGGGTGGAGAAAAAAACCAAAAAAACATTGTGCCCACACTGTTCTTTACTTAGGCAGCGCTAGCGCGCTGCCTATGATATGAAGAAACCGAAGACGACGGTGACTGCAACGTTCTTCTGTTCCAAAGACACAATCACGAGGAAATTTCCTACGTTGCCGCACTTGCCAGCAAGTTATTGTCTATTCCTGCGACTAGTGTGACCGCAGAAAGACTATTTTTGGTGGTAGGCCTGATAATGACTGTGATAGTGACTTAGAAAAGAAATGGCGTCAGTCCACACAGAGTGGATTAGTTAATTTTCATTCACGATAACTATAGCCACATCCCGCAGTTCTAATATACTTCTGAAGTTTGCCTGAAGAAATTTTTTTTCGACGCACTAATATTCAAAGATAAATGATGAATTCTATGATACGGTATTCGAAGTTTTGTATACAGTAATTTTCGAGGTATAAAAATAATACTAATTTTGATTATTAATTCTGTTAGAAAAACATAGCTCTTAGATATTTCAACTATTCTGCAAGGATTCTGAAATTCCACAGCCATTTCGTTTTTACCAGATTTCTACTTCTCTTGATGAATAATGAATAAGACCATCGTCCAGCCAGTGACTCACAAAATTTCTGCCTCATGAATAGGTAGAATATCTTGTAAATAAAATTGGATTTGAGGAAGACTAAAATCTATTCTATAAATCATATACAACAACATTCTATATAAACCTTATATGCTCCCAGGGCATAACTTACAACTCTTGCACTGAGGGTTCTGAGGGGGCTATTATCCTAAAAGACCTAAGTTTCAGAACTTTCAACTACGTTGAACAAAATGGATATCTCAAAATTTTGATTGGATGTGTTTGGGAAAATGGTGGGCGTGAGAGGGGCGTTAGTCAGAATCCAAACACTTTTAACCATTAAAAAAGGCACTAGCCCTTTTAATTTCCAATTGAATGAGCCCTTTTGAAGTTTCTATGACAGCGCTTTCAATGAAAAACTTTATATGCCCCAGGGCATAACTTACAACCCTTGCACTGAGGGCTCTGAGGGGGCTATCATCCTAAAAGACCTAATTTCCAGAACTTTCAACTACGCTGAACAAAATGGATATCTCAAAATTTTGATTGGATGTGTTTGGGAAAATGGTGGGCGTGAGAGCGTTAGTCACTATCCAATCACTTTCAACTATTAAAAAAGGCACTAGCCCTTTTAATTTCCAATTGAATGAGCCCTTTTGAAGTTTCTATGACAGCGCTTTCAATGAAAAACTTTATATGCCCCCAGGGCATAACGTACAACCCTTGCTCTGAGGGCTGTGGAGGTAGGGGTTGTCAACCTTAAAGACCTAATTTCCAAAACTTTCAATACGTTGAATAAAATGGTTATATAAAAATTTTGATTGGATGTGTTTGGGGAAAAGGTGAGCGTGAGAGGGGGGTCAGTTGCACTCAAATCACTTTCGACTATTAAAAAGGGTACTAGTCCCTGGAATGTCGAATCAAATGAGCCCTTTTTCAAGTTTTTACGACAAAGATTTCAATAAAAACCTTATATGCCCCCAGGGCATAACTTATAATCCTTGCCCTGAGGGTTGTGGGGGAGTGTCCTCCTGAAAAATATGTTTTCTATCTGGAAATCAACTACCCTGAACAAAATGGCTATCTCAAATTTGCATTGGATGTGTTTGGGGGAATGATTAGTGTGGGGGGGGGGGGGCTTTTTGCCCTCCAATCACTTTCGACTATTAAAAAGGACACTAGCCCTTTGAATTTCCAGTCGAATGAGCTTTTATTGAAGTTTCTACGACAACGCCTTCTTCAAAAACCTTATATACCCCTAGGGCATAATTTAAAACCCTTGCCCTGAGGGATGTGGGGGAGTGTCCTCCTCACAAACACATTTTCTATGTGGAAATCAACTACGCTGAACAAAATGACCATCTCAAAATTTTGATTGGATGTTTTTGGGGGTATGATGGGCGTGGGGGGGGGGCTAGTTGCCCTCCAATCACTTTCGACTATTAAAAAGGGTACTAGCCCTTTGAATTTCCCATCGAATGAGCCTGTTTTGAAGTTTCTACGACAACGCCTTCTATAAAAACCTTGTGTGCCCCCATGGCATAACTTAAATTCTTGCCCTGATGGTTGTGGGGGAGTGTCCTTCTCAAAAACATATTTTCTATCTGGAAATCAACTACGCTGAACAAAATAGCTATCTCAAAGTTCTGATTGGATGTGTTTGGGGTAACGATGGGCTCAGGGGGGGCTAGTTGCCCTCCAATTACTTTCGACTATTAAAAAGGGCAATAGCCACTCCAATTTTCAATCTAATGAGCCCTTTTCGATGTTTCTACGACAACTCCTTCGATACGAAGTGCCCGGGTGGAGAAAAAAAACACATTGTGCCCACATCGTTCTTTACTTAGGCAGCACTAGCGCGCTGCCTCTGATTATTTCTACCATTCGTAAGTGTGATGTAGCACTGCTTTTGGTGCCGCTTCTTGAGCGGAAAAGCTATGAAGTACAAAACAGGTACTATTGTAATAGTTATGTTCCTAGAACCCTTAGCTGGAGGTTACAAGAACCCCTCCCGTACATTCCCCCTCCCACCCCCTGAGTAAGTTTAATAAATCGTCTGCTCACCAGTAAGCTAATGGAACGCTAGGAGACTACCAAACCATCGTAGATAGATGTTTAATGGCTCAATTAAAAGCTATTGCTTACATTTACTAGGTTTTTACAAATTCTACCCTCAATTAGATTTCAATGCTAACTAGTTTCTTGGGAGAATTTGCAATGAACTCTTTGTCATGGTTGAAGCATTTGCTGCAACCTAGTAAAGAGCGAACCACAGCCCATAATAACTAGAAGTTAAAAACGTTAAACTGGTCTTTATTCTTTTTCTGTTTTTCAGGCCTAGCGGCCTACTAGAGTATTATAGAGAGACGCTTAAGACGCCTGTTTTTTTTTTAACGTTGTTTATGTAAATTACGTCATCTGCAAATGCCATGTGGCAAAAAAAAAGGCACTTTTTATGCCATTTCTCAAAGGGTGGTGTTAGCAGGCTACCAGAACATCGTAGATATACTTTCACATTGGCTATTAAAAAAATATTGAATTTTACGCTTATGTTTTCAAGATAATTTTAATTGTATACTGAAAGTTACTGATGTCACAACTGGTGTAAGACTATGAAAAGCTTTATAAACTAGTTTATTGTTGTCAGGCTAAATACTCAATTTTGACTCCCAAATCGATATTCCTGTTTTTTATACTTGACTTTTGTGTTTTCAGTAAAGCGCTAGTTTTCAATAATCCTAGAAACATGGAAACATAATTAGTGGGTTTATTTGTACTAGTGTTATTGATATATATTTTATAGGCTGTGAAGTAATAATTTTTGTCCGTTTTAAGTTTTAACTTCTCTCTTTACTTCCATTGAAAAACTTTGTTTTTTAAATTGTTTCCGCAAGGGGTAGTAAAATTGGAGTATCGTCCATTCCTTCAAAATTTTGATATTTTTTTCATTTTTAGTAAACATTTTGAAACATCTTGAAACTTAAGAGAAAGAAGAGAAAAAGCTTGGGTGCAAGGCACGTATCCAGGATTTCCGTTCTAGGGGGGGGGGGGTATTTTGTGCTGAGGGGAGGGGACAAAAACATTACAAAGCGCATCAAAAAAATTATATGCATTTTTTTACTTTTTTTACGGGTCGGACAAAAATTTTCAGAGAGGAGGGCCTATAACCGGTTATCCCCCTCCCCCTGGATATGATATTGGTAAGGAGGAGGTTCATCCTCCATATACACATTATTTTAGCCATATCGATGTCTACCGTTTTTTTTTCTTCATATTTAATTTCCTTTCTAGCTCTTTTGAAGCCTGAAAGAAGATTAGAAATTTTTAGAGATGGAGAAATCTAAAGAAAACACACCAAAAGAGAAAGTTGAAGCGCAAAATGTGAGTTGTTTTTTTTTATATTTATCGTTTCTCTTCTTTGATTTTCCCGGATTAAAGTTTTGTGTTTGACGATACAACGGTCAAGATCACAGTCTTTATTTTCTTTTTCGATAGAATGGGAGGGGGGAAAGTCTACCCCAAAAATTTTCTATGGGCTGGACTTTCTGCATAAGTTTTAAAAGTTTTTTCCTCCGAGAATGTAATTTTGCTGAATATAGAAAAAAACTCCTTTATATTTTTGCCGAATCCTCAAAATAAACAAGCTGTATCTATGGGTTCAATCCGTTTTCTCGGGTCTAATTTATTTGTTAATTCCTGTATATTCCAAAATGCTTTATATGCAATTTCTCAATAACAAAACTAGCTGAAAAATGAGATTTTTCAGCCAAAATGTTTATGCCATGCCTTATATGCTTAAAAATTGTTCTCTGCATATACAAATGGTACTTAATTGTATTAATTTAAAAAAAAATATTGTTACGGAAGTAAAGAGCGAAGTTGAAACTTAAAACAGATAAAATTTATTGCTTTCCAGATTATACATGATCTAAATTACAGAACTAGCTCGAATAAAGCTGACTTGTCATATTTTCTAATATCGGTTTTTTTTTAACTAGTGCTTTACTGAAATCACAAAAGCAGCCTTCTAAAAAGCACAATTTTTCTTTAAGGAAAATTCCATAGATAGTCTTCAAAAAAAAGTATTGGTTCATAAAGCTCTCAGTAGTTTTTCATCATTCATACTGTCAGTAAATTTTAGTATATAGCTATAATTCTCAAAGAAAGACTCAAGCAAGTTCAGCGTATACGTAGGAAGGGGTCAGGAGGCGCGGGGCTAACACCGTGCTGCCATCTATAATTGAGTCTAACGCCAGGCTAACATAATTTATTCAAGGTTTATTGATCGAGTCTAATGGGGTCAATGCCCCCTTTTTCAAGGTCGATTTATTTGTTGTTTCTAGGTGTAATGACTTCGGGACGAAGTTTGCACATGCGCATTGACGGAAAGAGATGTATTGATCGACTCGGGGGGGGGGAAGTAGATTTCTGAGAAGTTGATTACATAATCGACTAGGACAAGAGGGGAAGTAGATTTCTGAGAAATTGATTACATAATCGGTGGTGAATGTATTGATCGAATCTAACGGTAACAGAATCACGTGTCTCTTTCTAAGCCAATCAGGGAGTCGGAAATATTAGCGGGACAGGATTGCAGAGAATACAAGGAAAGGATTTTTGCTATAGTTTTTATTAGTATGTGAATAGAATTCAAAGGAGTGAGAACAGTTTGACTTTACTCATTAGGATATATTTGTAATAATAATGAGTGGAATGTTTACCCTATTAGACGTTGATAGTGGAGTTGGTGGAAATGATACAAGAGCACCAAACATTGCGGTGGAAATCACGAAAGGATCACGGCTTTGTCTGGAATGGGATGAAGTATATGCAAGATATGTGATATCCTTGAGCAAATTTAAAATGGAGGATCAATTATGGTTCGGTGCAAAAGTGGATATAGTGCATGTGAATAGACTTCAATGTGCTTTAAGTGCATTAGTGAAGCATATCGAAGACAATAAACTGTATCACTAATTGTACATGTCTAGTATTATTGTTGTAATTATCCAATAAAATTGTTTCGAAATTGAAAATACTCCCTTTCTTTTTGTTAGAATGTTAGGCTAACAAATCATGACCAGTCTAGAGTCACCAGTCACAGTTAAAGGATTGAAAAATGAATAAATTTGAGAAAGAGAGAATTAGATCGAATCTGGTGATTATGGAAAAACATTTAAGAAGAAGAAGAAGGATTTATTGAAAAAAAACATATCAACAAGACATTATTGCTGCCTCCCCTAAAAAGCAAAGCTTGTCCGTGGGGGAGGTAGAGAAAACAAAATCCTTAAAACAAAGAACACTTGGCCACCGACACCACTAATACCATCACACTAAACAATAAATACAAAATAATATACTATATTATACTTCCTATGGGAACATCATATAAACAAAACCCCCACAATAAATAAAACAATCAGTCAAAACTCATATTCAGCAAAAAACCGTTCCTTAATGATTTTTCTAAAAATATTAGGGTCACCAATAGTCTTAATATCACTAATAAAACTATTCCATTTCCGCGGACCTCTATAAAAAACAGAAAAACATGAACGGGAAGATATACCTCTAGGTATACAGAAGTCCGCGCTACCCCTTGTATCCTGAGAATGAACAGTAGACCTAATGGACAATAAATCACCAAAACAACGAGGCTGAACATCCTGCTGCAGTCCAAAAATAAACCACAATACATAGAATTCACGAAGGCCTGCAGCCGGCAAAATTTTTAAAGTTGGGTAAACTTCTCGAACAGACTTACGTGGAGATATACCGGCTAAAAATTCTTACTGCATGATTTTATAGAGCTCTTATTGGTTTTAGGGTAAAAGAAAAAGTAGAGAGCCAAATACTCGAACAATAAAGTATATACGGGTGTATTAAAGAAAAATAAAGATGGCGAAGGACAGACTTGGGAAAACAATGTTGGAGTTTCTTCATTATACCGAGATTTCTTGCCAGAATTTTGCTAGTTAAAGTAACATGTTCCTTAAAAGATAGAGTTTCATCTATTACAATCCCAAGGTATTTAAAAGACGCAGTCCGTTTTATAACGCCATTGGGCATATCTAATTCCTTGATCCATGGGTAAAAGTTTGATGATCGCGAGAAAATAATAAAGTTAGACTTAGCCATGTTAATCCTTAATTTATTTACCTTCAGCCATGCTATAATTCTGTTAACTGATTCCTTCATGGAAATCTACAGCAACTCCGCTGTCTTAGCTATGCTAATGACTGTTGTGTCATCAGCAAAAAGTGAAACTGTTTCATTAGTCGGGTTTACCGTTATTTCATTTATTCTATAGCAAAAATTATTTAGACAATTTGGTAAATCATTAATAAATTTGAATGATTTTGAATGATTGAATCATTTGATTTTGAATGATAATTTTCTCGAGTTATCCCTTAGATATTCTTTCGGGGAACACTTGACGATATAATGAAAACTGATTCTCCCCCATTGGACTATTGTATGAAGCTTTGTCAATGTGACTCAAATGCTTATACTAAATTTATTGATATATTAATTGGAACTAAGCAAAATAATATCGTGGATATACTTTTGATTTAATATACTTATAATCTATGGCAATGTAGATGGCCCCCCATTCGAAAGAGGTGACGTCACAGAGTTACTCCTCTCACCTTACCTCCCCCTTGAATTTATCAAACGAGGATGATCAGTTTCTTTTTAGCTGTGAGAGAGTTGACATCGGAAACCGAAAAATGTTCTATACATGTCCACTATGCATGTACACTCTTGGCAGTTGGACACAATGTGAGAATTGTACAATTATTGATGACTATAGTGACAAAGTG
The DNA here is from genome assembly GCA_027921565.1 of Artemia sinica. NCBI lineage: Eukaryota > Metazoa > Arthropoda > Branchiopoda > Anostraca > Artemiidae > Artemia > Artemia sinica. Next base: position 21,308 of record JAPEVW010000088.1, read on the forward strand.
CAAATTATGTAATCCTTGGAAATTACATAGAGACTATGCAGTACAAATTAAAGGATGTAATTCATGTGTTGAAGAGATTTGTGACTCTCACCCTAAAAGACATCTGTGCTCCAATTGTCACTATGACAAATGCGATCAGTGGGAGAATACTTACCCCGCTATGATTGGAAAGAATCCCAAATGTGATTTTAGTTTATTTCTACGAGATTGGTATCGTCGTGGAATTAAATTATTCTGGGAGGAAGAATCTGGTCTACGATTCAACTGTTGGGGTAACAAGACAATTTGGTTTCTACGTCATCGTTGTAACGACACTGCCTATTATGACTATAAACCTAGTGATTTTTATTTGGCAGCTACTGAACGTAATTCACCATTTGAAAACACTGTATGTGATATTGCTTCAAATAGACAGATTGAAACTCGTGAATTTCATAATAGGAATGCAAATAGTATCATTGACTATACAAAGAGATATGACAAGACTGAAGTTACATTATACTGTAGAAAATGTGGCCATGACTTTGCAGCTAATCAAGATCAATATACAGTGAATCCAAATGATTTACCAGCATTAGTGGTTCACGACAGTTGCCTATACACAGAAGAAGAAATCTAAAGTGAAGAATAAAGACATTGTTGCATATTAATTTTCTTTTATTAATAAACAAATTTACATACATTTTTTAAGCACTTCACTCGTAGGGCACCGAAATCAATATCATACAGGTCTGAGAGGATATTTTCCACCATAAAGTCGTTCAGGCGGGGATTGTCTACATAAATGTTGAGAAACTGCTTGTAAGTATAGCCACAACATCGGAACACAAAATATAGTAGTGCATGGAAGCCACAGCTTTTAGTCGTCAGATCCTTCACTCTCTTCTGATTTTGAATAATAGTTTTCCCACTGCTCTACATATAGTTGCTGATGTGGGGAGTGTAGAATGTATAGGGTAGGCCACGAGGATCAAAAAATTCAATCGTCTTTGTTGTTTGAAAGATGCACAACAAATGACCCGTCTACAAAGTTGACGGACTGCTATTAACAATAATTAGGATATTGTTGGCACTTTGAATTTTTCCAAGAAAGTCCCAGGTCAGACAATAGGATTTGTATTTGGACATGTAGGCGTCCATATTAAATACATTCATTATTTGACTGGTGTTCATGGTGCCAAGTCTAGAAGAACACTGCCTTTGGGAGTGATTTCCCTATAGGTTTCATATTTATTTAGCGAGATTAGTGCAATACTCTCAGCTAACGCGTCGGCAAATGTTTACTCTAAACGCACACTCCCCGTACGTACTATACTCATATCCTGGGTGCCAGACAAATCCAATACAATGATACCATGTGTTTTAGAAAACATTTCTTCGGCTATACCATTTTCAAATAGTTGTGAATCATGATCTAGGGTTTGCATGGTCAACTCATACAATGTTCTATAGGATTTATCAAAATATAGATTGTAGAGTTGAATTCCATTTACTTTGCAGACAGAGATGAAAGCCCAAAAATTTCGATTTTATGTAGACATCCAGTCCACGATCCTATTGCACTTGCACATTTTACAAATGCCAAGGCCAGTTTTGACGGAATTTCGCCATTGATAAAGGATAAGTCGGTGAAGGTGCGTGACCCCACGGGAATATGACGTTGATTGGTGATTGTATGAGGAACAAGTAGTTTAATATTATTTCCAATGGCTCTCAGTTTTTCCACCGCCAAAGCATCAGAATTCATAACTTGTTGTTTGCGTACATGAAGTATTGCCGAGGTGTGACAGAGAGTCACATCCGGATTGCCATCAAGTTCTTTTCTCAATATGAAATTGGATGGTGCAAGTGCCAATTTTATAGCCACTTTAATATTAGGTGGTAGCCATTGGGGTATATTAAATATTTCATGATATATTTTTCCAACTAGATGTAATTCACTAGTTGTCGCATTTTTAAGTGCATTTGTACTATCAGTATTAGTAATATATTCATATCCATTGGAGGTGCCTCTCAATTCCTTGTATGACTTGAGTGTCATCAGCATGAATTGCATATAGTTTGTATAATTTGAGAGATTGTTGCTTGTGCTCACCAGCGTACCATTGATGTAGACACTGATTTGAAGAAATAAATTATGTAATATACAATTTTCATAGGATATTCCATCGGCAAGAATTAGCAATGTATTATCGGATTTCCGGACTTTCATTTGTAAATCCAAAAATGTCGAAGACATTGCCATAAAGTAGTCTTCATTGGAAAAAATTTGAAAGTTAATATTACCGGAGAGGGGTTGTTGTGGATAAAATTGTTCATAGTATCCATGCTTTACACTCACATGAACATTTTCTGCATTGAATAGATTCAATGAGGAGGTGATTGAAGGTTGAGGATCCTTATGCAGTAGATATGACATCTTAGGAAAAGAAATCTAGTTTTGATCTAACAATTCTCCTCCTGGGACTTCTTCTTCTACTGTTTACATTGCGTGTCGGCTTTTTTCTTCTTTTCTTTGACAGGGGTGATGTCTTTCGTTTCTGACCTGAGTAGAGACTGATGAGGGATGTATTGTTTCTCGACCTTTTTAAACCTTTTCCATTTTGTTTTAATTTCTCGCCAAGGGTTTGCGCAGTGGACCTAAGATTTTCCGAAGCAATTTTTTTAAAATCCTTGCCAGAGCTCCAATCGTATAGTGTAGAGGATGCAAAATCTGTCGCAGCCGGTACAATATATTTTCTAGCCAGGGTTAGTGCAGAGCGAAACAGCTTAGCAAACCAACTGCCAAGACCGTAGCCAGACATTGACGAGCGACCTTTGTAATAGTCCATTCCATTACCCTGTTGTCTTGGGCCAAGAGTATTAACATAGCAGTCAATATCAGGACAAATGAATACCACTTTTCTATTAGACATCTGGTTGTTGTTGAACGATGGGTCGAAAATGGCATGTAATCACAGCCAAACCTTTTGATTTTTGCTAGGGGATCACCTAATTCAGTTCTTAGTGTTAACTGAAAGAGTTCCAAATAGGAAGTGTTTACGGGAATATGCTGAAGATGCTTTACATTGTAGTGGTGAATATGTTCTTGATTGGTTTTTCGTTCAAGAACTCGTAGGAGGGGAACATTGTTATTGCCAAACCGAGATGTTTCCACAAATGAAGCGTAGAGAAATATACAAGTGTCTGTGGAGAAGGCAGGGAGGTAGTCAGCAAAAATGAAATTAGTGTTTCCAGCAATTTTACCGTTGATTATATTGAGCTTAAAGCCAAAAAAATCTTTTAGATTATAATTGAGAATAACCTTTTCATTGTGAACTAATGGTGAACTAATGTAGATCTTGCTCTCCTTCTTTGAATAGTTGAAATGAAAAGCTCCTTTTTTACGAGTGCAAATTCTTTTATTAATAGAACGACATAAATCATTCATACAGGTGAGTTCCTTGTAGTGTAATTCAATATATGGATAATCCATCCAATTGATCTTTTGAATTTGTTCTTGATCACTTGAGGGTGGTGGCCAATCATAGGGTCTAATTTTTATTTCATATTTATGATCTTTTCTCAGGATGTCATACGTATTTTTGAGAATACAGTCGACAAGAGCCACTTCATACACACCGTCGAATTTGATAGTGGGGGAGAGTTTCGTCCAAAAATCACTTGTTCTATTCAAATCATTGTAGAGAGGATCAGAAACATTGGACATGAAAGTCACATAGAAAACACTGGGCATTGTCAATATCTTCAACACTGACCCAAGAATCAAAATCAGAATTGTATCCTAGCCAGCGAACAAGCAACTGTCTCTTGCCCCTACGAGTACGACTCTTTAATATCTTTTCAATTTGATAAATTTCACTAGTGTTTCTAACTTTTTGCAGTTCATACTCGTATTCATGAGAACCGCCAAGAATCTCATCATCTTTGGTGTCTCGCAGTCGATATGTCGTGGGTGTAATATCTAGGATTTTTGACACTTTAAAACTTACAGTGCTCCATAAATAATTCCCCTTTTCAAAAATATTGGTGGTTCTATTAATTCGAACAGTATCACTAACATTGAATTTCTTCTTTTTCGTCTTCTCATTGCCATTGGAATATTGCTTTAGAAAAGCATCAAAAGTATTTTCACTGCAATGAACTTCCCGAGGGCTTGAGTTGGACAGGGATCGATGGGGTCGATGGTCATATATTTGCATGATTTTATCTAAATCATGAATAAAAGCAGCAGTATTTTTTAGCGTACAATATCTTGAAATTAATAGACGAATCCGTTCTTATCAATTGTTCAGCCAATGCAGCCTTTATCGGGCTATGACTATGATAAAGTGTTGTATTATATTTCAATAGAAGCTTTTGCACATGAGGATTGACAAATTCGCTACCGCGATCTGATTGAGTTTTTCTTTAGCAATCCTGTTCAAGAATACTTTCTAAAGCATGAGCAACTTCAACACCTCTCTTTGATTGCAATGGAATGGCATAGGCATAGCGACTAAAGACACTGATTGCCACTAGAATATATTTGTAGGGTACATTGTGACGCCGTTGAATCGCGTCTAAAGTTAAAAGATCAGTTTGTATTATATGCAGAGGGAAAAAGGCTTTAGTTTGTGGATATTGTTTGCCACGAAGCCTGTGATTCCGATGCAGTGTGTAACTCGGTTCATTCTGTAGATACTCTTTTGCTTTGTTTAATGTGCTGCCATCTATGTCAGAGGCAACTTTAGAAAGCGTTGTGGGGGAACTTAGACTTCCCACTTCACCAGTATTTTCATAGACATGCTTCAGAACTCCAACCATTTTGAACGTAAACACGTAGTGTAATGTCCGATCCCCTTTTGCACACTGGAGGGTGAATCAATCCGTCTTCTCTTTTGACTAGCCACCATCGTTGGTGTTATAAAATCATTGCTGCTGCTGTTTCTGCTGCTAGTATTTTCCAATATTGAATCATCTTCATTTTTAAATTATGTTGGTGGTGTTGGTGTTGTTGGAGGACTATATTCTCTTAGTGTCCTTAGAATTTGCATATTGCCAATAAGACTTTTGGGAAAATTTGATGGATTTAGAAAGGTGTATAGATTATTGTCAAATGATAAAAGTCCTTTACAAATGATATTTGTATCCTTTACAAAGTCAAATGATAAAAGTCCTTTTTCGTCCCCATATCAAAAATTAAATCAACTAGATTATAACTTTTTCCCTGAATTATAATTCGTTTCCCTGTGCTATCGACCTGAACTTGATCATCACCACCACTTTTCCAAAATGAGATATGATAATACTCTTTTACTCTGTTCTCGATAGATCACTGGCAATAGGTTTCCAATTGATGTCACTATAGAATTCAATTCCTTCTCCTTTCATTGCACTGCTGCTGAATCTTGAGTAGATGTTTCCCGTTTAAAGGGATCTGTGACGGTGATGGCGGGTCTCTCACGATATGGTCTATGTTTGTCCACACGTCGCAATGCATCTTGAAGTAAAACTAGCTTTTTATCATCAGCAATATTTTTATCATTAATGAATTTGCTTAGATTGCCTTCAAAATGTTCAACGGGCGAGAGGAAAAGTTCAAATGGCGTCAATTTATAGGGTTTAGCCATTCTCTAGAGAAAACTGTTTACAAGTCCTACAATTATTGGCAGTAAAAGTGTAAAAAAGCTACCGCCCGCTTGAAGGAGACGTTTTCTTTTAAAAAATTTTTCCCTTGTTTTTGCAAGCCAAGGCACGTACAGTGGAACGATGTTGCTTTGTTTGTTGTCTAACACCTTCTGGCAAGTTTACATTGACCTCAGTTAAATTTAAACAAAGTTCAGATATTAGATTAATGAAATCATTATCAACAGCATGTTTGAGTATAGCCTTCCTGAGTGGAGGTTTTGAAGTGCCTAAAACGGAAAATAAATGCCGTTGTTCTTGTAGTTTCTTCAGTGTCCTGATGGCAGCTAATAGCTTTGTCTACTGTTTGGAGGAGAATACAGAAATTCCCAGCATTCCATTTAAGGGAAACATTTATAATTATTGTGGCTTCATATATCAGCTCAGGGTAACCTACTCTTGCAATGCAAGCAAAAGTTGACGGCATATTTTTACCAAAATTACCCCTTATTAAGTTGTTTTCCTTGTGCTTCCTATAATTATAAGAACTTTCTTGTGTACTAATAACTACACTAATTACTAATCAGGGGTGAATCTACAACATTTTCATTGGGGGAGGGGGGCAAGAGTGGTCCATTTTTATATCTTCAAGGTGTATGGGCTGCATAATAATTTTTCTCCACATTACTGGGGGGAGGGAACTGCCATAGTTTTTCCCTATTCTGCTCTCTTTCCTTTGGTTTCCTCATAATTAATCTATAGTCCCAACTTTCAAGGGGGGTATTCAATGCCCTTCTTCCCCTAATGTTGGCACAATGTATTATTTTTTTTCCCATGCAAGGGCCCTTCGTATCGAAGGAGTTGTCGTAGAAACTTCGAAAAGGGCTCATTCGATTGGAAATCGGATTGGCTAGTGCACTTTTTATAGTCGAAAGTGATTGGAAGGCCGCTAACACCCCTTCCACGCCCACCATTTCCCCAAAACACATCCAATCAAAATTTTGAGATAGCCATTTTGCTCATCGTAGTTGATTTCCAGATAGAAAATATATTTTTGATGAGGTTACTCCCCCTCAACCCTCAGGGCAAGGGTTTTAAGTTATGACATGGGGCATATAAGAACGATGTTGGCACAATGGATTGTTTTTTTCCTTTAGACCAGGGCATTTTGTATCGAAGAAGTTGTCGTAGAAACTTCGAAAAGGGCTAATTCAATTGGAAATTGAAGTGGCTTGTGCCCTTTTTAATAGTACAAAGTGATTGGAAGGTAACGAACACCCCTTCCACACACACCATTTCCCGAAATACATTCAATCAAAATTTTGAGACAGCCATTTTGTTCCGCGTAGTTGATTTCCAGATAGAAAAAATTTTTTTGAGGAGGTCACTCCCCCACAACCCTCAGGGCAAGGGTTTTAATTTATAACACCCCTTCCACACCCACCAGTTCCCGAAACACATCCAATAAAAATTTGGAGATATCCATTTTTTTTAGCGTAGTTGATTTCCAGATAAAAACATGTTTTTGAAGAAGACACTCCCCCGTAGCCCTCAGGGCAAGGGTTTTAAGTTATGTCCCGGGAGCACATAAGATTTTTATAGAAAGCCTTTTCATAGAAACTTAAAAAAAGGTTCATCCGATCGTTTTTAATAGTCGAAAATGATTGGAGGGCAACTAACCCCTTTCTCACGCCCACCTTTCCCCCAAACACATCCAATCAAAATTTTAAGACTGCAGTTTTGTTCAAAGTAGTGGAAAGTTCCGGAAATTAGGTCTTTGAGGATGACAACCCCCTCACAGAACTCACGGCAAGGGTTATAAGTTATGCCCTTGGGGCATATAAGGTTCTTATAGAACGCATTGTCGTAGAAACTTCAAAAAGGGCTCATTCGATTGGAAACTGAAATGGCTGGTGCCCTTTTTAATAATCGATAGGGATTGGAAGGCAACTAACACCCCTTCCACGTCCACTGTTTCTATGAACACATCCAATTAAAATTTTGAGATGGCCATTTTGTTCCACGCAGCTTAAAGTTCAGCAAATTATACCTTTGGCCAGGATACTCCCCCCACAGTCTTCAGGGCAAGGGCTATAAGTTACGCTCTGGAGGCATATAAGTTTTTATTGAAATCTTTGTCGTAGAAACTTGAAAAAGAGCTCATTCGATTGAAAATTCAAAGGTCTAGTGCCCTTTTTAATAGTCAAAAGTGATTTGAGGACAACTAACCCCCCTCTCACTTCCACCATTTCCCCAAACACATCCAATCAAAATTTTTAGATAGCCACTTTGTTCAGCGTAGTTGATTTTCTGAAATACATTAATTTTTTTTAGGAGGACACTCACCTACAGCCCTCAGGGCAAGGGTTGTAAGTTATGCCCTGGGGACAAATAAGGTTCTTATAGAAAGCCTTATCGTAGAAACTTCAAAAAAGGCTCATTTGACTGAAAATTCAAAGGGCTAGTGCTATTTTTAATAGTCGAAAGCTATTGGAGGGCAACTAACACCCCTTACATGTCCACCATTTCCTCAAAAACATCCAATCAGAATTTTGAGATAGTGTTTTTGTCCGACGCGGTTCAAGTTTCAGGAAATTATACCTTTGATTAAAAAACTCCCCCTAAAGTCTTTAGGGCGAGGGTTACAAGTTATGCCCTGGGGGCATATAAGGTTCTTATAGAACGTATTGTCGTAGAAACTTCAAAAAGGGCTCATTCGATTGGAAACTGAAATGGCTGGTGCCCTTTTTAATAATCGATAGGGATTGGAAGGCAACTAACACCCCTTCCACGTCCACTGTTTTCTATGAACACATCCAATTAAAATTTTGAGATGGCCATTTTGTTCCACGCAGCTTAAAGTTCAGCAAATTATACCTTTGGCCAGGATACTCCCCCCACAGTCTTCAGGGCAAGGGCTATAAGTTACGCTCTGGAGGCATATAAGTTTTTATTGAAATCTTTGTCGTAGAAACTTGAAAAAGAGCTCATTCGATTGAAAATTCAAAGGTCTAGTGCCCTTTTTAATAGTCAAAAGTGATTTGAGGGCAACTAACCCCCCTCTCACTTCCACCATTTCCCCAAACACATCCAATCAAAATTTTTAGATAGCCACTTTGTTCAGCGTAGTTGATTTTCTGAAATACATTAATTTTTTTTAGGAGGACACTCACCTACAGCCCTCAGGGCAAGGATTGTAAGTTATGCCCTGGGGACAAATAAGGTTCTTATAGAAAGCCTTATCGTAGAAACTTCAAAAAAGGCTCATTTGACTGAAAATTCAAAGGGCTAGTGCTATTTTTAATAGTCGAAAGCTATTGGAGGGCAACTAACACCCCTTACATGTCCACCATTTCCTCAAAAACATCCAATCAGAATTTTGAGATAGTGTTTTTGTCCGACGCGGTTCAAGTTTCAGGAAATTATACCTTTGATTAAAAAACTCCCCCTAAAGTCTTTAGGGCGAGGGTTACAAGTTATGCCCTGGGGGCATATAAGGTTCTTATAGAACGCATTGTCGTAGAAACTTCAAAAAGGGCTCATTCGATTGGAAACTGAAATCGCTGGTGCCCTTTTTAATAATCGATAGGGATTGGAAGGCAACTAACACCCCTTCCACGTCCACTGTTTCTATGAACACATCCAATTAAAATTTTGAGATGGCCATTTTGTTCCACGCAGCTTAAAGTTCAGCAAATTATACCTTTGGCCAGGATACTCCCCCCACAGTCTTCAGGGCAAGGGCTATAAGTTACGCTCTGGAGGCATATAAGTTTTTATTGAAATCTTTGTCGTAGAAACTTGAAAAAGAGCTCATTCGATTGAAAATTCAAAGGTCTAGTGCCCTTTTTAATAGTCAAAAGTGATTTGAGGGCAACTAACCCCCCTCTCACTTCCACCATTTCCCCAAACACATCCAATCAAAATTTTTAGATAGCCACTTTGTTCAGCGTAGTTGATTTTCTGAAATACATTAATTTTTTTTAGGAGGACACTCACCTACAGCCCTCAGGGCAAGGGTTGTAAGTTATGCCCTGGGGACAAATAAGGTTCTTATAGAAAGCCTTATCGTAGAAACTTCAAAAAAGGCTCATTTGACTGAAAATTCAAAGGGCTAGTGCTATTTTTAATAGTCGAAAGCTATTGGAGGGCAACTAACACCCCTTACATGTCCACCATTTCCTCAAAAACATCCAATCAGAATTTTGAGATAGTGTTTTTGTCCGACGCGGTTCAAATTTCAGGAAATTATACCTTTGATTAAAAAACTCCCCCTAAAGTCTTTAGGGCGAGGGTTACAAGTTATGCCCTGGGGGCATGTAAGTTTTTACTGAAATCTTTGTCTTAGAAAGTTCAAAAAGGGCTCATTTGACTTAAAATTCAAAGGGATAGTGCCCTTTTTAATTAGGTCTTTGAGGATGAAAACCCCCCAGCCCTCAGGGCAACGGTTGTAAGTTATGCCCTTGGGGCTTATAAGGTTTTTATAGAACACGTTGTCGTAGAAATATCAAAAAGCGATCATTCGATTGGAAATTGAAATGTCTAGTGCCCTTTTTTAATAGTCGGAAGTGATTGGAAGGCAACTAACACCCCTTCCATGCCCACCATTTCCCAAAAAACATCCAATCAAAATTTTGAGATAGCCATTTTGTTCCACGCAGTTTAAAGTTCAGGAAATTATACCTTTGATTAAAAACTCTCCCCAGAGTCTTCAGGGCAAGGGTTATAAGTTATGCACTGGGGGCATATAAGGGTTTATAGAAAGCATTGTTGTATAAAGTTCAAAAAGGGCTCATTTAATTGGAAATCGAAAGGGCTAGTGCCCTTTTAATAATCGAAAGTGATTGAGGGAGAACTAACCCCCCTTTCACGCCCACCATTTCTCTAAACACATTCAATCAAAATTTTGAGATATCCATTTTGTTCAGCGTAGTCGAAAGTTCTGGAAATTAGGTCTTTTAGGATGATAAACCCATCAGATCCCTTAATGCAAGGGTAATAAGTTATGCCAAGGGGACATATAAGGGTTATATAGAAAGTTTTTAAGAAATTTCAAAAAGGGCTCATTTCATTTGAAATTGAAATTGCCCTTTTTAATAGTCAAAAGTGAGTGGAGAGTGATTAACCCCCTACTCACGCCCACCATTTCCGCAAACTTATTCAATCAAAGCTTAGGGATAGCCATTTTGTTCAACGTAGTTGAAAGTTTTGGAAATTATGTATTTAAGGATGACAGCCCCCCCCCCTTTCAATAAGGTTTTTATTTAAAGTGTTGTCGTAGAAACTTCAAAAAGGATCATTTGACTGGAAATTGAAAGAGCTAGTACCTTTTTTAATAGTTGAAAGGGATTGGAGAGCAACTAACGCCCCTCTCACGCCCACCATTTCCCCAAACACATCCAATCAAAATTTTGAGATAGCCATTTTGTTTAACGTAGTTGAAAGTTCTGGAAATTGAGTCTTAGAGGATGACAATCACCCTCACAGCCCTTAGGGTAAGGGTTGTAATTTATGCCCTGGGAGCATATAAGGTGTTTATAGAAAGCGTTGTCGTAGAAACTCAAAAAGGGCTTATTCGATTGGAAATCGAAAGGCCTAGTGCCCTTTTTAATAGTCGACAGTGATTGGAAGGCTTGATATTTTTATAGTAAAGATCGATGTGGGTATAATGTATTATTTTTGTGGTTGTTTTGTTGTTTGTTTGGGTTGTTGTTGTTTTGACCAGGGCACTTCGTATCGAAGGAGTTGTCCTAGGAACTTCAAAAAGGGCTCAGTCGATTGAAGATAGAAAGGGCTGATACCCTTTCTAATATTTGAAAGTAATTGGAGGGAAACTAATCCCTCTCCCACGACCACCCTCCCATTTGCCTTTATGTTTAAAAACTAAATGTTGCCTTAAGATTAATCAAATGCACCGTGTTAATGCCAATTCCCAATAAGGCATCTCAGAAGTATCCCAAAAACGACTGAGGGTATTATGTTCAAACTTTCGGGGCTACTTCTGCTCTTAAAATTTACCCAAATTAAAATAGCGTAAGTGTATGCAAGCTTTCAAAGAAAGTAAACAGATTTGTCTGCGATTGGTATCAAGTTTTCTATTTCAGGTCAACTAGACGAGGTATGAAACTTAATTAAGTTCTATTATTTGTGTCGAGATTTTTAAAAGGGGTGTATGTTCTTAAAAATTTCTGAAAATTTTTCTCCAGCATGAAAATAGCAGGCCAAACTATAAATTCATAAAAAAACGAAAAGATTTAAAGTATTATTTACTTTTTCCCTGAAAAGAGTATTTCAAGATAAAGCGAACAGAAATTAATTAAAAAAAACTTTTTCCACAAAATAAGTTTTTCAAAGAAAAGTAAAGAACTGCATTAAACAAAAACTGAGCAAAAATAAAATCAAATAATCTACCAAGCATGAAACTACCACAAATTAGCATCGATAAATAAATGAAACCCATAACAAACAGAAATTACAATAAATAACCGATTCAAACTAAAAAACGAGACCGAAATTAACATAAGTTAGGCTCAATACCCCTATGCCTTCCCAAGCCCAAAACATAATATGTACTTTACGGAAAAAAATACAAATGAATGTGCATTGTCAGTTTAATATACATATACTGATATTTAGTAATCAAAATGTTAATATTATTTGATTTATTAAAGTTATAAAAGTAAAAACATTTAAATTTTTTTCCTCGGCGGTATTTATTGAAATCCTTGTCGTAGAAACTTGAAAAAGGACTCATTCAATTGGAAATTAAAAGGTCTAGTGCCCTTTTTCATAGGCGAAAGTGATTTGAAGGCAACTAGCCCCCCTCTCACGCCCATCTTTCCCCGAAACACATCCAATCAAAGTTTTTAGTTAGCCATTTTATTCAACGAAGTTGAAAGTTTTGGAAATTAGATCTTTAAGGATGAGATCCCCCCCCCCTCCAAAAAGGCCTCAGTGCAAGGGTTGTAAGTAAAGAACTTTGTTGGCACAATATATCATTATTATTTTTTTTCCATATCAGGGCCCTTCGTATCGAACGAGTTGTCGTAGAAACTTCGAAAAGAGCTCATTCCATTGGAAATTGGGGTGGCTAGTGCCCTCCAATTTCCCCCTTTCTCCAATTTTCCCTTCGTATCGAACGATTTGTCGTAGAAAAATCGAAAAGAGCTCATTCCATTATAAATTGGAGTGGCTAGTGCCCTTGTTGATTGTCGAAAGTGATTGGAGGGCAATTAATCCCCCCCCACGCCCATCATTCCCCCAAACACATCAAATTAAAATTTTGAGATATCCATTTTCTTCAGCGTAGTTGATTTCCAGATAGAAAACATTTTTTTGAGTTGGACACTCCCACACAACCCTCAGGGCAAGGGTTTTAAGTTATGCTCCGGGAATATATAAGAACGATGTTGCCACAATGTATTATTTATTATTTTTTCCTTTAGAGCAGAGCACTTCGTATCGAAGAAGTTTTCATAGAAACTTCGAAAAGGACTCATTCAATTGGAAATTGGATTGGCTTGTTAAATAGTCAAAAGTGATTGGAAGGCAACTAACATCCCTTCCACGCCCACCATTTCCCGAAACACATCCAATCAAATTTTGAGATAGCCATTTTGTTCAGCGTAATTGATTTCCAGATAGAAATTATGTTTTTGAGGAGGCGACAGCCCCACAGCCTTCAGGGTAAGGGTTATAAGTTATGTCTTGGGGGTATATAAGGTTTTTATAGAAAGCGTTGTCGCAAAAACTTCAAAAAAGGCTCATTCGATTGGAAATTCAAATGACTAGTGCCCGTTTTAATAGTCGAAAGAGAATTGAGGGCAGCTAACCCCCCTCTCACGCCCACCTTTTCCCCAAACACATCCAATCAAATTTTGAGATAGCCATTTGTGGGGACCAAGACACTCCCCCTAATCTTCAGGGCAAGGGTTATAATTATTCCCTGGGGGCATGTAAGGGGACTTTTTCTTTGAAAAACTTATTTTGTGGAAAAGTTATTTTAATTCCGCGAAGCATAAACATTTATATTTTATAAAGAAACATCTCTATCTTGTAAATATATCTAAGGAAACCCGACGGAATTTTTTTCTAAAAGGGGCAGAGGATTGTTCTTATAAAATTTTATAGAGGGGGACACCCTAGAACAACTTCAATGGAGAGGAAAAGACGTAAAATAGTCTTTTTTTTTACCTGAAAAGTATCACCTTTTTCCAAATAGCATTTTATTTTCAACTTTCTATCTATTTTTGGTTTTTCAAAAATTTTAATTGAATTAGTTTTTTTGAGGAGCTAGCAACAAATACTGACTTATAAATCCGCCACTGTAAAGCCATACATTTCATACCTGATAAAAGAGTAACTAACAGATATATTGCAACCGTGTCAGCTGGGGAATGTAATCCTTTAATTCCCACTTACCCAATATACAGTGGGAAAGATTTTCTCTTGAAGTTCAACATTTGAACCATGAGATGGTCAGTGTTCAATCTGAGGTTTATTAAACTGTGATGTTCATATTTCTGAAAATTAAAATCCAGCTGTATTTAAAAAAAAATATGCAAAACTGTACCCAACTTAGATTCGTTTAACTTCACTAACATAATCCTCATATTTTATTTTTAAGTTTCAAGAGGCACAATCCGTTTTTGACGATTCTGAAAACTAAAACCTCACTTTATTAAAAACAATATGGAAAAATGCACCAAATGAGGGCTTGGATCAAACCCAACTTTATTAAAAAAAAAATCAATGTTATTAATAAAATAAGATGTTTTTTAAACTATGATATTCATATTCCATAAAATTAAAATTCAGCTTTATTAAAAATATAGGCAAAAATGTACCAAATGATGGCTTGGATCAAACCCAACTTTATTAAAAAAAAATCAATGTTATTGATAAAATCAGATGTTTTTTAAACTGTGATGTTCATATTCCTGAAAATTAAAATTCATCTTTATTAAAAAAATTTGCAAAAATGTTTCTTCCATAATGCTTTGAACCGTACTGTTACTTTAGCCTCGAAACTCAAATAGTATAAGCAATGTCTCAATTTGGAATCGTAACATCACTGATAACACAATACTTTGATTTCAATAACATCCTGTTTACATAAATTCAGGGTAATTTCAGTGGAGGTAAATGATCATGTCCTGGTCTTATTCAGTGAGCATGTTGCGCCACTCCTGTTAGTATTTCTGACTCCCTGATTGGTCAAGAAAGAGGCACGAATTCTTGTTTGTCCACGAATTGTAGCCCTCTGATTGGCTGTCATCTTGTACTAGTAGTATTCTACCTTATTCGAGGTCAATGTACGAGTATCTGGTACTCGTCGGAATTAGAGAAGCCTCCCTACTCATCTAAAGACGGCTGAATATCAACAAAATTGTAAAAAATCATGAGATTACGGGAATGCCTGGAATATGCACTACGATGGAGGAGAGGCAAAGATTCTCACTGGGTTATGATTTGACAGGGAGGCCAAGTATCAGAGGTTTATGCTAAGGAAGGAGATAAAAAATGCAGAGAATATAATTTTGAGTCTTACTTTTTCAGTTTCTACGTTGGGAGGGGGGTATAACAAGAAAGGACAAGGGAGGTAGTCCTTTGGACCCGTCGTTTGTTTTGTTGGTATTTTAAATATCTTTACCCTAAGTATTTTGTAGAGTTATTATCATATTTCAAATCTTTTAAACTTAGTTTTGATGAGAATTTTCTAGAAATCCAAAAACAGTATATGCTTCCATGTAATTTGTTAATACAAGGTTAACAGGGTCTAAAAACTTAGTACTTGATGGGCTAATTCATAAACTTTGGCAGGAGGATGCCTGCTTAATATTGGGGGAGTCTAGGGAGGGGGAGTGAAAAACGGTTTATTTATGCTGAACTTCCTATTTGCCTGTATATTTGGCTAAGTTTCTTAAGCTGATACATTTTAATTCCAGGAACATGTTCGTATACATTCCGGAGATAAGTCATTCGAGTGTCCCAATTGTGGTAAAAGGTTTTCCCATTCTGGATCCTATTCGTTGCATAAGAAATCCAAAAAATGTCTTTTGGTGTCTTCAAGGGTAAGATTTGTTATTTTCTTTATCCTCTTAATTTAAACTAGAAAAATACCTGAATATCTTAAAATTAGTTTTATTTTTTGTTAGGATCATAGTACTAAGAGGAAAATTTTCAATTTGCGAGTAGGCATAACTGATTTAAGATTGATAATAAACCGTTAATAATTAACTATTAACTTAATTAAATTAAAACAACTAATTAGATTAATAATTAACCGTCAGCTTGTACCTACTTTTTACAAACCTGACCAACCCTGATTTCGATACCCTGATCATCCCCATCGCAATCTACTCATGTGAAACATGGACGCTGAAGATAAATGACAATTGCCGACTCGCAGCATTTGAAACTAAGTGCCTCCAGCGCATCACCGGGACCATTTACCTTGATAGAATTTCAAATGCCGAACTTCTCGAGCACCTTAAAGTACAACAAACAATTCTCACGGATATCCAGCTCCAGCAACATTGATGGCTCGGTCACATACAACTGATGAGTCGGTCCCGTCTCCCGAAAATCACCTTCGAAGGCCAAATTCATGGTTCCCGTCCTCGTAGTCGTCCCCCAAAAAGGTGGAAGGAAAACTTTGCATCTCACTACCTCTTGGACCTTCTTCGCCTAGCAGAAAACCGTGAAGCATACAAAAGGCACATCCACGCCATTACGAAGAAAGAGGCCCCAAGACAGCCTTCAAGGACGGATAGGACTTAAATAAGTAACTAAGATCAACCATTCAAAGTCTGGAATTAAGGGATAAATTTCACGACTTGAATGAGCTAATTCGAAAGCAGTTATGTGGTATTTTGAAAAACAGAGATTGTTATTGTTTGCTCTATCTTTTGGTTTATTCATTTTTTTTTGCGTCTTCGTAATTTTTTTTCTTGGAACACTTAATATCTGTTGACAGATATTAAGATACTTTATAACAGATACACTTTCATTATTCGTATATACACGATATAAAATAGAGCCTTTGATTTCATTTTTTTCATATTTTTGATACGTAAACATCTTTGTTTGTAAAACAACCAGCTGCTCACAACAACTAAAAAACTCAAAAAGTATTTAATAGATCTCCCACTGTTTTTTGAAACCTATATTTTGTAGCATAATGCCTTTTGATCTCGTCTTATTTACCTTCCAGCCCTTTTCTGTTTATTGAGCAATACATCATTGACGAGATATTATCGTAGTTTTTCTGATTATAAACAATGACATAAATTATAATATCATAATTTGTAAATTATAATTTATAAATTATATTATAAGAGATAAATTATTTTTCTTTTGTCACTATCTTTTTTAATATTTTCTACGATATTTTTTTTTTACTAGCAAAATGATCAAAAACAAGCCCAACCGAAGGTCAGTCCTAAATTTGCAGACCTTTGGGCCACAAACATTTACGATGGAATTTTGTCAAAGCCGGACTACAATAGATAGCAACCCTGTTTTTCGAATCACAGATTTTTGAAATCAGAATGGAAATCTTTTTATTTTCTATTTTCGGCTCATGTTTTATAATTTTTTCATTTAAGTTTCTGCTTCCTTATTTTTGGTTCTTTGATTAATATATTTTGTTTAATTATGTGATTAAGATCTGATTATAAGTAGTAATTGTTATTTTTAGTAAACCTGCTACTATTTGTATTATAAATATGACTGCTAACCAACAGAGGGGCTACTTAAATATATTGTGACACAAAACTTTCTGTGATTTCTACTGGCTTGAATTTTCACACAGAAGAACCAATCAGGCAGAACGTAACTTTTCCTTCTTTTACTATCAAACAGTTCGTGTTAACGAACTGTAAGTAAGGAGCGACCCGGCTCAATGGTAACCGAAACTCTAGAAAACGGTATTTTGATACAAATAGATACATCAAAAGAATCAGATTTTAATGCTGATTTCAAATATATAAGTTTCATTAAGTTTACTTGTACCCATCAAAAGTTAGGCGCCTGAGAAAATTTGGCTGATTTTTGAAAAAAGGAGGAAAGACCCCCTAAAAGTTATAGAACCTTAATGAAAATCACACCATCATATTCAGCGTATGAGAGAACCCTACTGTAGAGGTTTCAAGCTCCCATCTACAAAAATGTGGAATTTTGCATTTTTTGCCAGAAGAAAGATCACGGGTGCGTGTTTATTTGTTTTTTTTTTTCCCCAGGGGTGATCGTATTGACCCAGTTGTCCTAGAATATCGTGGGAGGGCTCATTGGAATGGAAATTAAAAGTTCTAGTGCCCTTTTTAAGTGACCAAAAAAAATGGAGGGCAACTAGGCCCCCTCCCACGCACATTTTTTTCCCAAAGTCACCTGATCAAAATTTTGAGATAGCCATTTTGTTCAGCATGTTCGAAAATATAATCAGTATGTCTTTTAGGATGACTTAATCCCCCAAAATTCCCGGGGGGAGGGCTGAAAGTTATCAACTTTACCCAATGTTAACATATAGTATTGGTTATTTGGAAGTATACAGACGTTTTCAGGGGAGATTTTTCCTGGTAGTATGGGGGGGGGGGTTCGGGGGTTATGTGGGAGGATCTTTCCATGAAGGAAGTTTTCATGGGGGAAGGGACATTGCTATGAAGGGGACGCCGGACTTCCCAGCATTATTTAAAGCAAGATCAGAAATTTAATATAAAAAAAACAACTATTTCAACTGCAATAGCAGCAACATCGAAACTTCGAACGAACAGAAAATATTACATATATGATTGGGTTCACCCCGTAGTCAATACCTCGCTCTTTAAGCCAAAGATTTTTTAGTACTTTCATAAGAGCTATTTATTCTAATTAACGGCCTTTGTGATTAAGCGGTCATTTTTAAAGAATTGGAACAAAATTCGAACTTTCGCTTAAAGAGCAAGGTATTGACTAGGGGGCGATTCCCCTAATAAACAAATTAAAAATATATGAATATAGAAGTTCGTTACGTAAGTTAATTCGTAAGTTACGTATATTTATTACTAATAAAAACGTTCGTAAATATAATTAAACAAGTTTCGAGAAAGCCATTTAACTAAATAAAAGTAAATTAATATGAAAATTTTGTTTTAATTATTCATGTACGGTGAGCCAAGATCAAAACCTGCATTTATTCGAAAACGTTCAAAAATTAAATAAAAAAAACAAGTTTTTTAAACTGAAAGTAAGGAGCGACAATAAAACTTAAAACGAACAGAAATTATTCCGTATATGAAAGGGGCTGTCCCCTCCTCAACGCCTCGCTCTTTACGCTAAAGTTTGACTCTGTCTCACAACTTTATTTTTTAAAACAATCAAAAACATTAGCGTAAAGAGCGAGGCGTTGAGGAGGGGACAGCCCCTTTCATATACGGAATAATTTCTGTTCGTTTTAAGTTTTCTTGTCGCTCCTTACTTTCAGTTTAAAAAACTTGTTTTTTTTATTTAATCTTATTAAAGAATAATGGGATTGGCTTTCAAAAACACGTCACAAACGCAAACTAGTAAAACCCGGCATAATTTTTACGATGAAATTCAGAAATAGGTGTTTGTGCAGAATCTGTCCTGCACACACAAATTTGAGAGTATCTCCCATTCGTGTAGTTGTAATTAAAAAAGAAACTCTGGTTACTGGTGTGATCTTGAAAGATAAAAATAAATTCTGGTGTTCCTGAATAAGTTGAAGAGTTTACAGAGGAATATTTTTTTGATAGAGAGGCGGATTCGACAAAACCGCAAAAAAGCATAATTTTTAAAATTAAAGGGATACTACAAATATCCATATTTTTAAAATTCAGAATCTCTTCTGAAGTTTTCTTTTGAACCCCAAATCGATAAAACATCCACAAAAAAGGGACGAATTGAAATAAACAGGGGGGGGGATCATAGAAGTCCTTCTGGACTTCTACAAATATTCTCAAGCTTTGAAAAGAAATTCTTATGGCCTGACCTTAAAATCTTTAGAGTTTGCCCTCATCTCACAAGTCAATATTTAATTATTTTTTGGAATGTTTCGTATACTTTTTATAGAATATGTCTTTTTTTTTTAGAATTTTTCTACATTCTCTGAAATCATATGTTTTCATGCATTTTCTCACCTTTTTACGGGCCTGGTCCTCTATTCGGAGGGCAAAATTTTTATTTCCATGCATTTTCAAATTGTTTATTTTTCCCTGAATATAAAATAAAAAAGTGATGTTCATTTCTCCGTCCATATGTTCTAAACGTATTATTGCAAACCAACTGATCCAACTAACTTTGGAGTTGTTAATTGTAGCTATATTTAAAAGAAGGGAAATTAAACATTCGAAATATAACCCTATTTCATTTTCAACTTTAGAATAGTGTATTAAAAAACTCGTTTGCTCTGTCTCTTTAACTGTTTAATTCATACTGAATATTAGAAAGCGGCGAAATAAGTTCTCAACTTTCTGTAACTTGTGGCTTTAAAAACTTTGAATTATTTTTGGTGGGAAAGTTATGAGTTCACGTAACAACCTGTAAATTCCTACTTTGTGGTTTACAATGTCCCAGGTTACGTGGGAATTCTTTAAATTTGCCTAATTTTACAGTTAATTATGCACATCCAGAATCAAAATACTTTTTGTGTGCTTGTATCGTGGTTTATGTACAATCAATGGTTGGTACTCAATGTTGCGTCGTTTGGTGACTTATAATGACCCCTTAAATCAGTCACATACACAGGAAGTTTTTCAGGGGGCCAATAATAATAAAATAGGCGAGTCAATAATGAAAAAAAATATTTGGCACGCACCAATTCAAGAATACTTAGGATGTCAGGCCCCACCCATTACATACGTCCCTGCCTTAGATACAATTTTTGGTTTATATTACAATATTCACATTCATATTTTCATTAGATTTATTTTTGCAATAGAGTATATCACGTCGTTTTGTAACTTGATAATTTTAAAAATCAATTCCAAAAAGTTAGTTTTGTTATTTCATATTTTTACTTTTATATCGGTAAAATCTCCTGACCCACGTACCTCCAGGTTAATTCACTGTTAGGGTAAGGCAAAATTCACTACAAGTAGCTCTAAATCAGCCAATATATTTCAAATAGCGTTAACCCCAAATCCTAGCTGAGGATTGGCAATACTAAAGTAATTTTTTACTGTTTAAAGACTTATTTAGTTTTTCCATCTGAAACAGCTCAAAAAAGGCATGTGCACATTCAATGTTTTTCAAGAGCAAAACTGCAGAAAAAACTGTTTTTTTTTATTGTTTTTGAAGGTAACGAACAACCTTTTGATTTAAGAAAGGCTCGTAGCTCGCCTTTAACATACAGCAAACATAAATCTGAGGATCATTTCCTTTAATTTTTGAAACCCCCCTCCTCCCGGTCTCCAATAAACTTTTATAAACATGTTTCATCTCATGAGTTGACCAATCGACCCAGCGTCCTCAGCTGTAAGGAATGGATATAACCATCAATTTTTAACAAAATTGCTGATTTCACTTAACGACTTAGCATAGTCATAATATCACGAGTTTATAGCAAAGATCTAAGTCATTTGTTTGTTTCCAAGGCATTCTGTATGTTTCCAAGAATTTCCAAGGCTACAAATAGTAAATCACCAAATAAACCAGGAAAGGGACTCTACCAATCGATCCAACGTTGTCAGCTAGACGGTTTGGGTATAAACATAATTTAAAAAACGAAATTCGAATATTGCATTTTGGCTTGCCACAGTCATAATGCCACGGGTTTTATAGAAAAGATGAGAGTCATTTCATTTTTTAGAGGCATTATCTTCTTATTCATGTTATTAACAAAAGAAGAAAATTGATGATAAACAAAGGCAAAGAAAGTAACTATCTTCCTCGAGAATCGGAAAAACAATCGTTCACCTGTCGTGTTTATGTCAAAAATGAAACGAGAAACAAAGGCAAAATTTCTTTTCCTTCTTCCTGTAAACGATTCCTGACGCTAAAAAGGAATTTCCCATAAAGACCAGCCCATAAGCTTCGCTGAGTTTAAAAATAAGCGGAATCTTTAGATCGAATGGGGTCTATTTCGTCGACAGATAAAGTTGAACTAAAAACTGAATAGTTTGTCTAAAACAAGGTTACTGACATATTTGACGAATAAGTAAATCTTTCTTCAGTCTCGATAAAGTGACTGACTGCTCTAATCTTTTACAAAAAGGGATAAATTTTAATTCTTTCTTTAAACGATTGAATTCCGTTTTTCAATAGACAAATGGCATATTTTAGGCCTAGAAGAAAAGCACACGAATGGAATTGATCAGAATTATCTTAATTCTGAATAGTGCGAATATAGGTATATATAAGTTATTCAGTTGCCATAAGGAAAACAATATATTTATTCAACAATAGAGTACAACAAATCATTGTTAATTTGACTCTAACTGACCAAAACGAAAGAATAAAGGTTTTTATTGTTAAAATTTACAATGGAATGGATTAGAAGGATGTCAACGGAATGGATGTCTTTAAAAAGTTACTCTGCATTTAATGGTTAAAATTTTTGTTATTTTCGGGTATTAGTTCTTTTCTTTATGAAATCCCTAGCTTAATAGCAATAATAGTCACTGTCCTTGAACCTCGAAGTCTTATAAAACTTAGAAAATAGGGTTAATCTATTTTGCCTCTGAACACATCATATATCTTATAAGTTACACCGATGGTTCAGGTCTATTTTAGGGCAATGACGAGGGTAGCTAAATCTCAATGAAAACCATCTAGAAGGTGCATTTGGGTGATTTCTGTTTAAAGGATGACAAAACGTTTTTTTTAAGAAAAGGTAAAAACCATGCCCCAGTTAGCCCGCTTTTCTGGCACATATATTGTGCCTGATTTTTGTGCACATTTTGATGTGCACATTTTGTGCACAAAATGTGCACATTTTGTGCACATTTTGGTGATTTTGTGCACATATATGTGCCTGATTTTTGTGCACATTTTGGTGCACATTTTGGTGTGCACAAAATGTGCACATTTTGTGCACATATTTAATTCGCGAGAAAAAAAATCATAATATCTCTGACGGTAATAAAAAGGGATTTTTAAATTGAGTAGTGGTTGTAACATAGACATTTCCAAGGGCGCATATTACGGGGAGGGGGGGGGGTCAAAATTTAAAACGAAATAATTGATTGAATGGAAAACACTTTCGACAAGTCGTTATCCCATTCAGATCTCCTTCGACCTGTTAATGTGATTTGATGCTTTACAATATTTGACCAAGTGTAGTTGGCCCAATGAACTGTGCTGAAACTGTCGATATTTTTATCTAATGCTGACTTAATGCTGCATATTTAATGGATAATATTTTTGCTTCGCTTTTCTAAAGTGTTTATTATTTTAATAATTTCATGCTACAATTAAATTAGCTAACTTATATCGGTTTCTTAAAACAAGCGAAAATATAATGATGCCAATAAAGTGTTTTCCTGCTTTTATTGGAAACTGACCTGAAACTATCAATTAATTCAAAAACACGGAAAAGTAACAGTGGGTAAAAGGTAACGAAAAAATATATATTTAATTAAAATCAATTTTCTGGAGTCAAAACATGAACTTAGTTTTAAATATTTTAAAACTAAATTAAGTGAATCTTTATTCATCAGATTTCTAAAACTATATAAGGCAAAACTGTAATATCACGAACATGTCCAAAGCTTTCTGAAATAGTTTTTAATCGATCAGACGATCACTATATCTGAAAAAAATTATTGAAAAGGTCAATTTTTGCCTTCTTGATATGATTCGAAACTTTCAAATTTGGAATTGTAAAATACATATTTTTTTTTTAGCAATTTCTAAAATTAGAACATAGGTAGTTTTTTTTCAAATTTGATTTTCGTATTTATTTTCAGGGTTCCAGAATTAGGAATGCTAGCAAAAAATTGATTGATTCCAGACCAGCACGTAGACTGCTGCCCAAACCCTCAGGGCTCCCAAGCATTGACAAAAGTAATTATGTGAAATATAATAAAAGCAACATGAAGCACCTTTTTATGTATACAAAGCCGCATCCCTATCAAATAGAATATAATATTCCAGCTCCTGTCCTTGGAGCACACCCTAATGCTGCAGCATTCGATCAGTTTTTAATTGCATCTCAGCTGCAAAGAGCAGCTCTCCAACAATCTGCATTCCTGCGTAGTTTTTCAGAACAGACAAAGGAGGTTGAAAATCCATCTCTAATTAACTGCCCTCGGTGCAGTTCTCAGTTTGAAGCATATGAACAGTATAGGGTTCACTCTTGCTGTGTTAAAACTACAGAGAATCTTAATACTGAGTCTAACATCGAAAGAAAAGAAACAAGTCGATCTTCTTCTATTGAAGACAGTGATGACGATGAGCCACTGCTTATCGTAGCAGACGGAACAGAGTCTGATTGCAGTCAGTCACAACCAGTAAAGAAGCGTTCACGGTCAATCATTACTGAGGAGCAAGCAAGTATTTTACGCAAACACTATTCAATAACCTCAAGACCTTGGAAAGAGACAATCTACAAATTGGCAGATGAGCTGAACTTCCCTCCTAGAGTTGTGCAGGTCTGGTTTCAAAATGCCCGAGCACAAGATCGGCGCAACCTTCGACAGATCACTATGTCATCCTCTGTTGCTACTACAAACCCTGTTCCTGTGGAACAAAGAATTGTGGATGTTGACGTGCCATTAGATTTAAGTATGAAGCGGCTATCTCCTGAGAATACGAGTGTTGGGCTCAGAAGCCCAACACTCGAAGAAGAAATGCAAACGGAAACGAATTTAAGTCCGGATGAGCCGCTTTCACTTGTTGTTAAAGAAACGGTGCCAACCATTACAGAGACCCAAACAAAAATGGTAGATGATAGTCGGTTAAGCCTAAAATCTTTCTCTGAAAAGGTGAGCCAATTTTATAATTTTAATTACAATTTATGAAACATAACTTGAATTATAATTAAATTTAATATAACTTGAAGCATTTTGATCCTGGATAAATTTAACTAAAAAATCGCGCAAATTTGAAGGATTCTCACGTAGACTGGGACCTTTAAAACCAAAAAAAAAAAGATTTTATACATTGTTATGTCAACTCTAGCCGTTGGAACACTCGAATAAAGCTCTCCATTTACTTAAAAAGTAAGTTTGTATCTACTCCTTCATTAAAAATTGTTTACTATTTTGTTTAGTAAATTTATTATTACCTAGTAAAGAGCGAACCACCGCCCATAGTAACCAAAAGTTAAAAAACACGTTTAGAAAAAAACTGCCTAGTGAAAAAAGTTTTCCAATTAACACTGATTCAGGAATGGTAACTATCGTCTCAGTTCGTATTAAACATAAAAGCTTATTGGTAAATTAAATTTATGGTTGTTGCGAAAAAAAGCCTAAAACCCATCAAAAATGGCATCAGATGAAAGTGAAAAATGTACTATTGGAATGAGCATAGTCGAAAACCTTATTCAGGGAAATTACAGTTCCTTTTTTTTCTTTTTTTTTCAGGGCTAGCGGTTTACCAGAACATCATAGAGAGATGTTTAATGACTCATTAGAAAGCTGTTTCTCACATCTACGTGCTTTTTATAAATTCCACTATCTGCAAGTGCCATATGACACAAAAATGGCAAATTTTGTGCCATTTCTCAAGGGCTGGGGCTAGCAGGCTACAAGAACATCGTAGACAGATGTTTAATAGCTCGCATTAAAGCTATTTCTCATATCTATGTTTATTTATAAATTCCATCAACTTCAACTGCCAATTGGCACTAAAAATGGCACTATTGATGCCATATCCCAAGTGAAAAAGCTTGGGGCTAGTGGACTGTCAGAGCTTCTTAGAGAGATGTTTAATGGCCAATTTGAAAGCTATTGCTCATATCTACGTGATTTAAATCAGTTTTGCCATTCGTAACTTCCAAATAGCACAAAAAACGGCACTTTCTGTGCCACTTCTTAAGTTGAAAAGCTTTGAAGTATAAAATGGTACCACTGTAATAATTGTGTTCCAATACCCTTAACTGGAGATTTACAAGGGACACATACCGTATACTCCCCCTCCCAGCCCCCTTAGTAAGTCTCATTATTTTGGTGGGAGAAGTTGCTATAAACTCTTTAACACGGTCCGAATCTAAAGTCAAAAATCATGTTTAGAAAAAAAACTGCCTAGTGGAAACAAATTCAATCTGACATTGATTGAGGAATGGTGACTATTATTTTGGTTCGTCTTAAAACTAAAAGTTTATTGCAAGAAGAAATTTATGATGATTTCAAAAAAAAATGGCGTCAGGTCAAAATGAAAAATATACCATTGAAATTACTAAGGTCAAACCCTTTTACAGAGCAATTACAGTCCCCCTCATTGAAAAACAAAGAAAATGACTTTTTCCTTGTTGTAGCACTGATGCGTCTTGTTTTTTTTTTTTCTTTGTTTTCTTTGTCTAGCAGGGCTAGCGGGTGACCTGAACATCACAGAGAGATGTATAATCGCTCATTCGAACGAAAATTAAATTTTCTAGTGTCATTTACAAATGACCAAAAATATTGGAGGGCAACTACCCCCCCCCCCTCCCTGAAAATCCTCGCCCCCCAAAGTCATCCAATCATAATTTTGAGATAGTCATTCTGTACAACATAGTTCAAGGGTCGAATATCTTTGGTCTTGGTGATGATACGACCCTTCACACTCTCTGGAGAAAGGGCTGCACACTGTGTTGGTATCGGGCGTATTTATGTCACACGTATCGGTGTGAGCGTATTGTTATTGGACTTATTGGTATCGTATGTGTCTAGACAGATGGTTAATAGCTCATATAACAGATATTGTTCATATCTACGTGAGTGGCATAATTTCGTCAAAATCCTGAGTGGGAGGGGGGGGGGTAAAGTTGGATCCATTTTTTCCAAATCAAGTGAAAATAATAGTGAAAATGGGAAAATTTTTATAGAGGCAACGATATACTAAAGAAAACTGACCTGTTTCTCCGGATGCTTGAATTATGAAGGCTTATCTTAGTTTTTTTTTTTCAGAAACAAAATTTCAGCCGGGGGAAAATGAGGTCTTGGGGGGGGGAACTTGGGTCTGATAGGGGCATTTGCCTCCCCCTGCCCCATATCAAATTACGCCCTTTCTACGCCCTTCCTATAAATTCCACCATCAGCTGTTAACTTAAAAACACACAGAAAATTGTTAGCATTAGTCTATGCTCTCTTGAAAGAAAAATTAGTGGTACTTATGTTCTATAGAAACACACTCAAGAAGGGCTGTTAGGCTAATCTTAATGACAGATACTATAACATGATGAAAATATAATACTTTAGTTTATAAGATAATATAATTTGGGGTAAATATTTGCACATTAAGGGGGGGAGGGTAAAATAAATCTCATAAAGGGGTTAGAAACCTAATTTATAGATAATTTCGGAGACCACACTGGCTTTCCATGACAATAAAATAAAAGTTCAAAATAGGGATAAAATCCTTTATTATAGACAGTGTATAATAAATTTCACAAAAAATACCAGATATTCTGGTTACATATACAGTGACCGCTCACTACTGATGACGGTCACTGTATATGTGACCGTGACCTAAATATCTGGTATTTTTTTGTGAAATTTATTATGCACTGTCTATTGAGTTTTAACTAATCCTAGACCCATTCGTAATAAGATTTTTCAATCGGCTAGTTCTGACCTGGATTGAAATTATATTTCTAGTGTCGTTTTTAACCTCTGTTTTGCTGTAATGGACATTGAAATCACGTAAAATACCGTATGTTCATTATCAAAGTCATGTAGAAAATCCTTGTACAAAAAGTGTCATTTACAAATGATAACAGTATGGACGATTAATCCTACGTAATTAACTGTCAAAATGTGGTGATTCTGCCCAAGCTATTAACTGCATCATTCCAAGATGATTCACTAATCTCTAAGAGGTGAGGATCTTCAGTATAGGACTTTTTTTCTAAATGTAAATACAATGCAAATATGTAGCCTAAATTATACAAGTCCAATGCATTCTGTCGCTCGTCATTTATCCTTGTGGCTATGAAATCGGTTTGCTCAGATCGTACATTCAGCAAACTTTTCGACTGTTTGGTATCATGATTGCAGCGATAGCTGCAGCCTAGTAAAGAGTGGACCACAGCCCATAGTGACTAGAAGCACTATGAAAACACAAAATAATATAGAAGTTTTGGTACAGTAAAAGCAAACCAATTAAGGATACTTTTTCCAGAATAAAACTATTATCAATCCCTTTTAGGATCAATCCCTTTTAAGATAAATAACAATTCATTTTAGGATTGTTGCTTTATTATTTTTTTCTCGTTTAATTTGGTGTCACTTCTGCACGATGGCACATTTCAATGCCTAGCTGTCGTTTTGGTTTTAAAAAGGACATGTCATGATTACTTTGTAGACAAGTTCGAAGTAAAGCCATCTTGATAGCATTAGGATTAGGACTATAGACTAGCTTTAGAATTTGTATCATAGCTTGAAATTTACTGTTGTATAGAGACAAATAACCATATTTTCCAGAGTTCACATTATGTCTTATTTGATCTTCATTTAAAGTAATACTAAAGCATATTTCTTACATTTGAAGATTGTTTATTAATCACTATTGATATTATAGATTAAAGCACCATTGAATATTATTCCAAAATGCTACCTGATAAATCAATCCTATAATCTGTGTTCTGTTCAGTCACTTTGCGGTCATTAAAAAAAGATATTTAATTTTATGCTTATGTTTTTAAGATAATTTTCATTGTATATGGAAAGTTACTGATGTCACAACTGGTGTAAGATTATGAAAAACTTTATAGATTAATTTATTATTGTCAGCCTTCATACTCACTTTTCACTCCCAAATCAATATTCCTGTTTTTAATACTTGATTTTGTGTTTTCAGTTAAGCGCTAGTTTTCTATAATCCTAAAAACATAGGGAAACATGATTAGTTGGTTAATTTTTACTAGTTTAATTGATATATATTAGATAGACTGTGAAGCAATATTTTTTTTCCGTTTTAAGTTTCAACTTCGCTCTTTACTTCCATTGAAAAAACTGTGTTTTTTTAGATTAATGTTTTTCAGAGAGCGTAAACTCGGGAACTTGTACAGATTATTTTCTCGAAGGTGGGGAGTAGAAAAAATCCATTAATAACTTGAATACGACCTGCCTAGAAATTTGGTAGAATTTATTGTTTTGGTGGGACTTGTCCCCAAGCTCTCCCCCTGCACACGGTCCTGGGTAAGCTACCAATATTAGTACAGTTGAACAGAGAGTTTTATCGAGTACCAATTAAAATAAAAACTAACGATTTCATAGGATGGTATCAAAATGATATAATGCCAAAGTTTATGTTCGAATTTGTAAGAATTTCTCTAGCTTCAATGTGTCTGGGTTTTCCGAGAAATCTAAAACAGTAGATAAAGTATTTGGACAGTATGAAGTCAAAAAACAATTCTAACTTCATAATATCAGAATAAATGTAGCTAACACATTTTGCACGCAGACCGCAGTGGTGGATCCAATGGGAGGGCGAGGGGGTGCAACCAACCCCTGACGTCATCTTAAGTAGTGTAACTTACTTAATTAACGTAAGTTTGCGTTAATTGATCTCAGTGGCGGATCCAAGGGAAGGGTGAGGGGGGTGCCCCCTAATGTCGTCTAAAGTAGTTTAATTTACTTAATTAACGCAAGTTTGGTGTTAATTAAACTTGCTCCTAACGCAAGTTTATTGGATCAACCTATTTTGCGCCCCCCCCCCTAAGAAATACTGAATCCGCCCCTGGCAGATCCGCTATACTTTACCCCCACCACCACCTCTTAATGTGCAAATAAATAGCCCAAATTTGTTTCCAAAGTATTATATTTTATCATACTTTGGTATATTTTATTAAGATTAACATAACTTCACTTCTTGACCTGCGGGGGTATATTATACAAGTACCAGTATCTAATATCA
Source organism: Artemia sinica (assembly GCA_027921565.1). Lineage (NCBI taxonomy): Eukaryota > Metazoa > Arthropoda > Branchiopoda > Anostraca > Artemiidae > Artemia > Artemia sinica. The sequence goes on from JAPEVW010000088.1 coordinate 50,912, forward strand.
ATTTCTGTGAAAAATACAATTATTATACACATAATAATTGTAGCAAACATATTTTGTATGCAGACCCACTGCAATTTACCCCCACCTTACCCTCGTAATGTGCAAATATATAGCCCAGATTTGTTTCTGAAGTATTATATTTTTATCATACTTAGGTATATTTTATTAGGATTAACCTAACTTCTGTTCTTGAGCTGCAGGGGGTATATCATACAAGTACCAATATTCAATATCAGTTTCTGACAAAAACAAAATTATTATACACAGAATAATTGTGGCTAACACATTTTGAATGCAGACCCGCTGCACTTTACCCCATCCCCCTTAATGTGCAAATATATAGCCAAATATTGTTTCCAAAGTACTATATTTGGTACTGTTCTAAAATCTTGGACACACACATCGAGAAAAATAAAAATCAGATAGCCATTACCCGGTAATGGATGTCTGATGCAGCATTAACTAGGGTTTATCACTCCGGAAACTATGTTTAAACTTTAGTTTTTTTGGGGTTTAGGGGGGAGAAGGTACCTAGGTTAGGTTAGGTTCCGTATTTAATATATTCTGTGCTTTACCCCCCCCCCCTAATGTCCAAATATATAAACCAAATTTGTTCATAAACCATCCTATTTTGTTTGCTTGATTAGCATTATTCAAGCTTCACTTCTCGCATGTGTCCCGAATTTTAAAACAGTACCTTATATTTTTTATCATACTTGGGTATATTTTATTAGGATTAGCCTAACTTCACTTCTTGAGCGTCAGGGGGTATATGATACAAGTACCAGAATCTAATATTAGTTTCTGAGACAAACAAAATTATTCTACCACAGAATAATTGTAGCTAACACATTTTGAATGCAGACTCATTTTTTTTTTATGATAGATTTTTAAACTTTTTAAATGATTAGATTTTTAGATAGATGATAGATGATAGATTTTTTATTGATAGGTTTTTACGAACCAGGTGCGTAAAGTTTTACTGGGAGGAGAGTAATAATAAAAAAATATTGATGATTTGAAAATGAAAGATCCAAGGTCAAGTTGACCAACCATCACAAAACAAAGAAAATTTGTTTTGACAAAACAAACAAAACAAAACAAAACCAATCACAAAAAAAAATTTAATTTTTTTTAATTTTTTTTTAAATAAACCCATTGTTACTTACTTAAAAAAAAAAGAAGAAAAAAATCTTGAGAAACAAGGGGTCTATGGCCAGTAAAAAGAAAAAGGAAAGAAACAGTCACAAATATTTCGCCTTTATCAGACTAGGCATCTTTAGCGTTGATACCAATACCGTGTCCAGGAGGGGGGGGGGGGTTACAGGGTTTGAACCCCGCTAAATCTTACATCACTTAGATTGGATTGGAAATTCAAAGAGCTAGTGCCCATTTTAATAGTCAAAAGTGATTTGAGAGCAACGAGCCCCCCCCCCCGCCCATCATTCCCCCAAAACAAATCCAAAAAATTGTGAGATAGCCATTTTGTTCAGCATAGTTGATTTCCTGATAAAAATATGTTTTTGAGGAGGACACTCCCCCACAGCCCTTAGGGCAAGGGTTTTAAGTTATGCCCTTGGGTCATATAAGGTTTTTATTGAAATCTTTATGGTAGAAACTTGAAAAAGGGCTCATTCGATTTGCAATTCAAAGGGCTAGTACCCTTTTTAAAAGTCAAAAGTGATATAAGGGCAACTAACCCCCCTCTCACGCCCACCTTTCCCCCAAACACATCCAATCAAAATTTTTGATAACCAATGTATTCTACGTAGTTGAAACTTTTGAAAACTAGGTCTTTGAGAATGACATCCCCTCCCCCACAGCCCTCAGGGCAAGGGTTATAAGTTATGCCTGGGGGGCATATAAAGTTTTTATTGAAAGCGTTGTCGTAGAAACTTTAAAAGGGCTCATTCAATTGGAAATTGACAGGGCTAGTGTCTTTTTTAATAGTTGAAAGGGATTGGATAGCGACTAACGCCCCTTTCCCACCCACCATTTTCACAAACACATCGAATTAAAATTTTGAGATATCCATTTTGTTCAGCGTACTTGAAAGTTCTGAAAGCTTAAATAATCATAACTTTTTTGAATGTCCCTCCCACGATAGCCGTGGATCTGAGAGACTATTCTGTCATGTATAACTCTAGGCGTGAAGATGGCAGCAGTAGTCTGTAGATTCTGTGAAATGTTGTAAGATCTTTTTGATCTAAGTGAGCTTAAATAAACCTAACATTTTTGCTTGTCTTTCACACTATAGCCGTGTGTCTTAGCGACTGTACTGCCATCTATAACTATAGGTGTAAAGATGGCACCAGTAGTTTCTTACTTCTCTGAAATTCTGTAAGACCCTTTTGACGCTAAGAAATATCCGTGTAGTTTAAATTGTTCTATGCCAAAGTATTTTATTTTTTTCATGTCTTTGAGAAAATTCAGAACTGAAGTGGAACATTTTTTTTCATTTTCTTTGGAAAAAATTAGAATTGGACGGTAACCTTTTTCTTTCTTTGAAAAATTCAAAAGAGAATTTTAACTTTTTCATAATTTCTTGAATGAAATTTCTATATTGTCTATCTAAGAGGTGAATTCAAGAAAGAGTTTGTTACCTACTTTCAATTTTTTCATAATTTCTGGTATTAAAATTTTGCATTATGCATCCAAGAGGTGAATTCAAGAAAGAGTTTGTTACTTACTTACAATTTTTTCATAATTTCTTGAATTAAATGTCTGTATTGTGTATCCAAGAAGCGAATTTAAGAAAGAGTTTGTTACTTACTTACAATTTTTCGATAATTTTTCAATGAAATTTTTGTATTGTGTATCCAAGAGGTGAATTCAAGAACGAGCTTGTTACTTACTTACAATTTTTTCACAATTTCTTGAATAAAATTTCTGTATTTGTGCATTGAAGGGGAATTCAAGAATTAGTTTGTAACTTACTTACAATTTTTTCATAATTTCATGAAGAAAATTTCTGTATTGTGTATCCATGAGGCGAATTCAAGAAAGAGTTTGTTACTAACTTACAATTTTTTCATAATTTCATGAATGAAATTTTGTTTACTGCGTATCCAAAAGGTGAAATCAAGAAAGAGTCTGCTACTTAATTGGCATTCTTTCATAATTTCTTGAATGAAATTTCTATATTGTATATCTAAAATGTGAATTTAAGAAAGAGTTTGTTTCTTACTTACATTTTTTTCATAATTTCTTGAATGAAATGTCTGCATTGTATATCCAAGAGGTGAATGCAAGAAGGAGTTTGTTACTTACTTACAATTTTTTCATAATTTCTTAACCTAAATCACAAATTTAGGACACTTAAATTTTTCTAAATTGAAATGTGGAATCCTATGGTCAGAACTATGAATTAAAACTTTATCTGTAGGTACTTTACCCATTACGTATAGTGCTTCAACCCCGAAAAAGCTGCAAATTTCAATGACTTCTTCTGATAATTTCTCAGTTCTTGACCACTTTTGTTATGTGGTGTAATCACTCTATCGTAGAATCCCAGTCTGTTTATACTTTGTAATGTAGTATGTTGAATTCGTTCCGTGAAATGATTCATCATGTTTTCTTTTTATATGACATTTATTGCGTTTCCGGGTCATATACGAATTTTAGCATGGTTTCAGTCACATCTTGTCTATGAGCAAGCATAGATTACGATTGCTACAGCCGCAAGTATATTTCATATCGTTTTTTCATAATTTCTTAAATGAAATGTCTGTATTTTGTATCCAAGAGGTTAATTGAAGAAAGAGTTTATTACGACTTTATTAAAAATCAAACATTATTAATAAAAATCAGATGTACTTTAAACTTGGATTTTCCTGTTTCTGAAAACTGAAAACTCCCTCTGCCTCTGCCTCTTGACGGGTGTTTGCTTGTCTGTGGAGATTTTTGAGAAAAAAAAACATTCAGCTCATCTCTCTCAGACTTTGGTAAAAGTTCTTTTTAACCTATCACATTTTCTAATTCATCCTCTATCAGCCTGCTAGCAGTAGCATCTATATTTCTGAAAATTCCTTTTCTTACATCTCCAAGTTTTTAATAGATATTCTAAGAGTTTGAGATTCTACCGTACCCTAAATATAATGGAAATATAAAAAAGTAATGTAATATTACGTTTCATTCATTATTAACATTGTTGAACAACTTTAGACATTCTGAATCTGCTCCATAAAATAATTCATCGTGTTCTCTCTTGATAGTGATTTCTGTAAAGATATTCATCTTGTCTATGTCTTTTCTTTAGACCTTTCTTTTCTACCATATCGAACCTCCTTTTGTGAGAGCTTCCTTGTACTCCTGATCTTCCTTTTAATGGAGAGGATGTCCTTTGTTTGTAATATTTCTTGCGATATTGGTCACTCTCTTCCACTGCAGAAACTGATGAGCCTACCCTTTTCCCCATTTTTTAATCAAAAATTTTCTCTCATTTCTTGCAGATTGTCCTCTTCTATTTCATTTCCCATGATTTGTAAAGTTCCTGCATTACTCTCATACGAACTACTGAAGTCATGATAGTGGCCATTACAAATAGCACAGTCACAATAAAAAGATGTTTCTAACTCAACACTTTGATCCATGTTAAAATCTACTATGCTGTTGCTTGATGTAACTTTAGTTGTCAAATAGTAAAGCCGCGTGGTGTCGATAACCGGCCATAGAGCACCAGTGGGAAAGCAGTGTCGTGTCTATGAGCAAGCATAGAGTACGATTGGTACAGCCACAGGCATACTTCACTTCATTTTAAGATACGTAAAAAAAGAAATATAGGATCAATAATTTTCTAAGTCCAAAAAAATTCAGCCAAAAAAAAAATTTCACTACAAACATTATTTTTCTAATAGTAAAAGCCACGATTAACATGTCATTATATTTTTGGTTTTAAGCATATTTCATGTCATTCTAAGACATGTAAAAAAAGTAGATTCAAAACGTCCAAACTTTTTCAATAATATTAATTAAGTATAATAATGACATATTTTTAATAAAAACATATTTTAATGTTAATATTCTACATTTCGTTATTTCAATAAAAATATTTCATGCATTGCTTTCTTATGTTTCAGTTGTTTTTATGGTATGTTAGCAAGTCGAACGCTTAGAATGTTTAACTACAAAAACTGTGGGACTCTCTTTTTCCCTTCTTTGGAAAAAATTCAGAGTTGAAGTAAAACTTTTTCCATCTTCTACCGAAAATTCAGAATTGAAGTGAGACCTCTTTTTCCTTACTGAGAAAGTTTGGAAGTGAAGTGAGAATTTTTTTTTTCTTTAGAAAATTCATAATTGAATTGGAACTATTTCAATTCTCTCGATAAATTCAGAATCATACCTTAGTATTTTTTATCCTCTTTTTTAAAATTTAGAACAGAAACGGAACTTTTTATGCTCTTTGGTGAATCACAGAACCGGAGTATATCTTTTTCTCTTCTTTGAAAAAAGTCAGGATCGAAGTGTAACATTTCTCTCTTCGCCGGAAAGATTCGGAAGAGAACTTGAACTTTTCTTCTCTTCTTTGAGAGAATTCAGAACTTAATTGGAACTTTTTCTTCTTTGAGTAAGATCAGAACTGATGTTTTACTTTTTTTTCTTCTCTAGAATATTCAGAATTGAAGTTTAAATTTTTCTCTTCACTGGAAAAACTTCAGAATCAAACCTTAGTATTTTTTCACTTCCATGGAAATATCCAGAAGAGAAGTTGAACTTAAAATAATTATTATCAAGACATCCCTCCAAAATACAAATAATAATATGTATCTCTTTATGGAGTTACCATTCCATGAGATTTATCCCTTATTTTATAAGTAAATAATATTTTAAGCCTTCATCTTTTTTAAATAATCAGTATTCAGAAATTTAAAATAATTATTCTCAAGACATCTCTCCAAAATAAAAAAATGATATGTATCTCTTAATGGAGTTACCATTCCCTAAGATTTATCTCTTGGTTGATAAGCAATTAATATTTTACGCATTTGTCTCTTTTAAATAACCAGTTTCAGAAATTTAAAATTATTATTCTCAAGATATCCCTCCAAAATAAAAAATAATATGTATCTCTTAATGGAGTTACCATTCCCTGAGATTTATAACTCTTAGTTGATAAGTAAATAATATTTTAAGCCCTCATCTCTTTTAAATAATCAGTTTCAATTCTTAAGACATCCCTCAATAATAAAAAATAATATGTATCTCTTAATAGAATTACCATTCCCTGAGATTTACCCCGTAGTTGAAAAGCAGTGAATATTTTAAGAATTCATCTCTTTTAAATATTCAGTTTCAGAATTTAAAATAATTATTCTCAAGACATCCCTCCAAAATAAAAAATAATCTGTGTCTCTTATTGGAGTTACCATTCCTTGAGATTTACATTTCTCAGTTGATAAGATATTAATATTTTAAGCCTTCATCTGTTTTAAATAATCAGTTTCAGATATTTAAAGAAATTATTCTCAAGACATTCCTCCAAAAAAAAAAATATGTATCTCTTAATGGAGTTATCATTCCCAGAGATTTATATCTCTCAATTGATAAGCAATTAATATTTCAAACCTTCATCTCTTTTAAATAATCAGTTTCTGAAATTTAAAATAATTATTCTCAAAACATCCCACCAAAATAAAAAATGATATGTATTTCATAATTGAGTTACCATTTCCTGAGATTTATATCTCTTAGTTGATAAGCAAATAATATTGTAAGCCTTCATCTCTTTTATCTCTTAATGGAGTTATCATTCCTTGAGATTTATCCCTTAGTTTATAAGCAATTAATATTTTAAGCCTCCATCTCTTTTAAATAATCAGTTTCAGAAATTTAAAATAACTAATCTCAATACATACCTCCAAATAAAAAAATATATATTTTTGTTAATGGAGTTACCATTTTCTGAGATTTATATCTCTTAGTTGATAAGCAAATATTATTGTAAGCCTTCATCTCTTTTAAATAATCAGTTGCAGAAATTTAAAATAATTATTCTCAAAACATCCCACAAAAATAAAAATTGATATTTATCTCTTAATGGCGTTACCATTTAATGAGATTTATACCTGTTAGTTGATAAGCAATTAATACTTTAAGCCTTCATCTCTTTTAAATAATCAGTTTCAGAAATTTAAAATAATTATTCCCAATATATACCTGAAAAATAAAAAATAATATGTATCTCTTAATTGAGTTACCATCCTCGGAAAATTCCCTGCGATTTATCTCTTAGACATCAAAATGTACTTTTTTAGGAATCTACCCTACCCAAATACTTCTATTACTACTAACAACTCACCACAGCACCAAGCTACCTTTTTTTGTTCCTACTTTCAATATGGCTACTTGATAAACTTTCTTTCGCCTTATACGTAACATCTATGACTTTCGCCTTATACGTAACACCCAAAAATGTCAAGTAATTTTTGAATGTTCTATTGTTCTGGCAACCATGTATTGACACATTTAAATAGAGTTGTGTCAATTCCAGAATTTATCTCTTATCCCAAAGAATTTTAAATTACATATTACTTATACACTATGATCTAAAGGCTTCATCTTTCCTCCTAGGTGAAGCCATAATTATTCCCCTCTGTATCTATTGCACTTAAAAACATCTTAAATCTAGGTTTTAAAATTCCTAATTGTCAGGTCTGATATCACTTAGCTTAGTATTCTAGCACTGTGATTAGCCTAGAAATAGGCGTTTGATCTTGCATAAATTATGTTAGCCCTGTATCTTAAGGGCTCCCCTTACTAACATTTATATAAACGTGTATTCAGGAAATCCAGAATTTTGTGTAGTCTGAGGAAATTCAGTATTGTAAGAGTTTTTTTTCATCCCCGTTTGGACCTTTTTAACTCACGAACTAAAATTTGGGTGATTTTTAGCTATTCGTCTAGTTATTTGTTAGTATCCGTCGAAGGCGGTTCAAATCTTTGGATTATATGCAAATCGCGGATAATAATAATAATAATATTGTATTATTAAAGCTTTTTTACAGCCATATACAAAACAAAAAAGAAAAGAAAAAGGATAAATAAAATGAAGACATACTAAAATCACTATCCTCTTAATCAACATTCATACCTTTCAATGCAAAATTTACCACACTTACTACTGTTTGTGGTGAATCTGAACTTAATATTGGTGAATGGCTCTCTTTTTTGGTTGTTAGGTATTTGTGTTTAGCTCTTGTAATTTTGGCTTTTATTGAATTTTATTCATATTTTAATTTTTTTTCACATTCACATTGACTTTCTGCGTTTCATTTTGTTGGTTTTTTCTTTGGAACTCTCATTAAATATATTTTTTTGTTTTGCGCTGAAGAAGAGAGGCGTTTGTCTCCTCGAAATATTCGATTTGTTGTGTTTTGTCAGTATTTTCATTTGGCCTTTAAAAGCCCAATTTTTCTCTTTCTTCTTTCTTTATTTTATGTCAGGCCAATGTAGTTTAAGAAATTATCTTAATAGCTCATTTGCAAATCTGAAGGATTGCCCTTTTTAAAAACATCTGCGGGGTCCCAGAGGACTCAAGGGCACTGTCCTCCTAAATACAATTAATGGTATACGGTAATACCACTTGAAAAATATTTCTGATTCTCCAACTCAATGCTTATAATAAATGAACTAACGCATCCGTGCAATATGGTCCGGAAATATAAAAATATGATCAGTGAGGCCTGACCTTACCATAACTCATGGAAAAACATTGTTATTAGAGAGTTTACTTTCTAAACTAATTCATGGGATTAATGACACCTCCAAACTTTCCTGTTTTGTCCTTTTCCGATAAAGTTCCTTTGCCAAGATAAAGCTATTGAAGTCAATCCTTATAAATTGAATATAAAAATGAAGATCTATAACTGAGAGGATTTTGATTTGGGGAGGTGGGAAGGGGGTTTTGCCGTTTTGAGTGATGCTTCAACTATGGAAAGGACCTTTATATATTTTTTTTTGTATAGAAACTGCATAAACTGTAAATTGTATTTTTATTGTAATTTTATAGGGGGGGGGGGAGGGATTTTAGTAGAATTATTCGGAAAAGTATTAGTAAAATTCTGAGAATTATTATAGACACCATTCTGAAATTATATTTGTTTAAAGTTTTTGTTTTATTGAAATTATTGTTGTTTTTTGTTGTTGTTTTTTATGTAGCAAGCAATGTTTATGTACTTGTTCTATGTAGCGAGGTACACGGACCACCTATTCCGACTAGTAAGGGTGATCTAGGAATTAATAGATTATCTTCTCGTGGGTACTGGTTGGGGGAAGGTGGAGGAGGGGGGGGGGGTAATACCCCCTCGTAGATTTTGAAATTAGTTTTTCTGTTTGATAGGGAAAGTAATGGCCAATAACAGCTTAAACATTTCTTTGGATTTTTGGACCCCATAAAAAATTTGGCTAAAAATCATGGAACTACCTACTGAACAGTCAATATATTGTTAATAGCAGTGTTGTTATAAATAGCTTTAATTTCCAATTATATGATTGGTTTTTTTTATAATGATATATACGTATATTGTGATTAATAGCAGGATTGTATCAGCGCGGAATATTATTTCTCGTAGAAATTTGGAAAAAACAAAAAGGATTAATATTTTGTCGTCAGAACAGGTAGAAACATTTAATTATCTTAAGTCCTTGCCATTGCAGAATATCTCTTATGTAAGAAAAAACTTTTTGTTCTAATTTTAGTAGGCTAAAACCATCTGATTAATTTTTATTGATGATCCAAATTATCAAAATTTAATACATTTAATTCCAGATTTAACCATGTTTTTTTTCAGAAAATGAAAAAACTTGGAAAATTCAAGACAATAAAATATTTTGCTTTTCCCGCACAAAACGAGATATTACTTTCATTAAGAAAAAGAAACTTGCCATTCTCATTTCAACAAATAATTTAGATTATTTTTATTATTAAAGTCGTTAATTCTCACAATTTAAAACCTTGCCCTGAACTATATGAAGCAACTTTTAACAGTCTTTTTGTTCTAATTAATATTATTTTGCAGTCAGGAGAGGAAGAAACACATACACTAGACATCTGTCTTCAAACCAGTGTTTCCAATGGAAGTCCTATTTCTCCAAAGAAATATTCCTATTCACTACATTCCTCTGCTGGTAAGCCTCGTTTGGAAGAACCAGAGGGGAATTTTGGATGTGATCAGTGTGGTAAAACCTTCGATAAGCAAAGCTTCTTGGCCAGACATAAGTACGAGCATTCAGGTACGAACTGCATTTACAATCTTAATTAGGTTGAGTGTACTCGGAAATTGCTGAGGGACCTGGGAGATACTGATAAAGGGACAGGTAACCGTCATGATAGTCTCCGTTTTGGGAAAGATTTAGCTCTGTAAATAAAAAAAAGAGGGAAAATACCATTTTAATAAGTTTTTTTTAAGGATTTAGTAGATAAGCTTAATCTATGAAAAATAATTAGTCTAACGATCCACAGGTAGGGAGATAATGTGCTATGGGTCAGGGGGCAACTGCCCCCCTGCCCTAGTTTGCCTTCTACAGCTGTAATTTAGTTTCTTCAAAAATCTTGACAAAACTAAGATAAGCCTGAATAATTCAAGCATCCACAGAAACGAGTTAGTTTTATTGTCTTTATGGTACTATATTTTTTTCATTTTTCACTGTCGTTTTGAATTGATTTAGGAAATTGTGATCAACTCTCCCCCCCCCCCATTAATTTTGATAAAATTACGCAACTGTTTACAGGAAAATATGAAATTCCTCGTCGATACGCTGGGACAGAAGACGCCAAATGGAGGAGGAGGCTATCTAGTGCAATTATTCCCCTCCTTCTAGATATAGAAAAGTACAATTTTTTGACTTTTTTCATAAGAAAATAAGATAAAAAAACTGATACCCCCTTCCCTACGTTTTGAAAATTTTCTTTTTTTCTTCCCGCTCCCCTATATTTTGATGAATTAATACCAGTGCTTGGGAAAGAGACAAAAACACAAAGGAGAGAGGAAAGGGGTGAAAAAAAAGGATTACAATGCAAGTTCATCAAGAGAGTTGATGAAAAGGGCTAAAAATCAGTAAGAAGGCATTAGTGAGTTAAAGTTAAAATTTCCTTCGCCAGAGCAAAGTTGGATCTGAAGAAAAATCTTGGGGGGGGGGGGGAATTCAACAAGGCCTCTAATAATTGACTAAATTGACAAGTTTATCAAAAAAATAATTAAAAAAATGAGTGATGGTGGCAGAAAAATCTTGGGGGCAGCACCCTTCCGCCCATGGACTCGCCCCTGGGCCAGACATGATTAAGAGCATCAGGGTGGCTACAGCACTTGAAACCTTAATTAAATTGAGTGTTACTTGGAAATTGCTGAGGCACCTGCGATATACCAATAAAGAGACAGGTAATAAAGGTCTTTCTTTTGGGGAAGATTTAAATTTATGAATTTGAACATAAGGAAGAATGCAATATAATTTTTTTTTTATTGAAAACTTTCCAAGATAAACTAATTTTTAAGATTATTGAAAGATTTGCATTAAAATTTAAAATTCTACGGGATTTGTTCGGAAAAACCAAAAAGGTCTAGAGATAGATAGGGAAGGGGATAGAAAAAAAAGAGAAAGAGAGACGGAAAGGGGTTTAGAGGGTGGATGAAAAACGTTAAAACTAAGCGGAAGAGTATTGTAAATAAAAGTTAAAATCTAAGTCAAAGTTAACATTTCCTTGGCCAGACTTAATTATGAGCATTCAGATACCGACAACGTTTAGAATCTTAGTTAGGTTGAGTGCTATTTGGAAATTACTGAGAGACCCAAGAGATACCGATAAAGCGATTGGCCACAACAATCTTTGTCAAACAGTTCGTGGCAACGAACTGTAAGGAAGGAGTGGCCCGGCTCAATAGTAATGTCAATAGGAACTCTAAAAAAAACGAACTCTGGTACCAATAGATACATCAAAAGAATTAGATTTTTATGTTGATTTCAAATATTTAAGTTTCATCAAGTCTTACCCATCAAAAGTTACCCATCATGTAGCCTAGTATTGGTTATTGCGAAGTAAACAGAAGTTTTTAGAGGGGATTTTTTCTGTTGGTTGGGGGGGGGCTTGGGGGGTTGCGTGGGAGGATATTTCTATGGAGGAAGTTTTCATAGGGGAAGGGATATTGCTATGAAGGGGGTGCTGGATTTCCCAGCATTATTAAAAAAAAACAATCAGAAATTAAATAAAAAGCTATTTTTTCAACTGAAAGTAAGGAGCAACATCAAAACTTAAAAGGAAGAGAAATTATTACGCATATTATTGGGTCCGACCCCTAGTCATTACCTCGCTCTTTACCGTTAAGCTTTACTTTCATCAGAAATATTTATTCTAATTAATGGCCTTTGTGATTAAGGGGTCATTCTTGAAGAATTGGAAAAAAATTTGAACTTTAACGTAAAGAGCTAGGTATTGAATAAGTAAGAGCTAGTAAAAACTAATAAAAAATTTGCGAAACAGCCCAAGCATCCTTACTTCAAGGAAGTTCAACCAGGACTGGTACATGAACTTCCTTGAAGTAATGTTGCTAGGGCTATTTTGATTTTTTTTTTTTTTTTTTTTTTTTAGTTTTACGATTGAATTTTAATGTGAGTTTCTTTTGTAGTGTTTTTTTCTTCATTTGTTTTGCTGAGGACGGCCCTTGGATATGGGGTCGCAATATTCATTTAAAGTTGCGTTTCACTATCTTATATAAAAATTTCCTGTTTGAACTTCCTAGAAGTAATGATGCTAGGGCTGTTTTGACATTTTTTTTTAGTTTTTACGATTGAATTTTAATGTGAGTTTCTTTTATAGTGATCTTTTCTTCATTTTTTCTGCTGAGGATGGCCCTTGGATATAGGGTTGATCCCTATTGATCCACTTAAAGTTGCGTTCCACTGTCTTATATTAAAAATTTCCCTATTGTTTTTCTTATTGTTTATGCAAATTTTGTTTTAATTATTCATATACGGTTAGCCAAAATCAAAGCTTCATTAATTCAAAAACCTTCAGAAAATTACTAAAAAAAGTATGTTTTTTAATTGAAAGTAAAGAGCGACATTTAAGCTTAAAACGAACAGAAATTATTCCATACATGAAGGGGACTGTCCCCTCCTCAACGCTGCGCTCTGTCTCACAACTTTAAAAAAATAAATAATAATTTAACATAATTATAACATAAGTTGTCCTCAAAACCCCGATGACTTCCCAAGGCCAGAACAAAATTTACACTTTCTTTAAAAAAAATAGAAATGCTTTTACTTGTATAACTTTAATAAATCAAATATTATTAACATTTTGATAACTAAATATCAGTGTATGTATATTAAACTGACCATGCACATTCATTTGCATTTTTTTCAGTAAAGTACAAATTTTTTTCTGGCCTTGGGAAGGCATAGGGGGTTTCGACCCCAAGTTATGTTAATTTCTGGTTGTTTTGAGTTTGACTCGGTTATTTATTGTAATTTCTGTTCGTTTTGGGTTTCATTTATTTATCGATGCTGATTTGTTGTATTTTCACTCTTGGTAGATTATTTGATTTTATTTTTGATCATTTTTGTTTAATAGAGATCTTTACTTTTCTTTGAAAAACGTATTTTGTGGAAAAGGATTTTTTAGTTAATTTCTATTCGTTTTATATTGACATAGTCTTTTCAGGGAAAAAGAAAATAATACTTTAAAACTTTTGCTTTTTTTAAGACTTTATTTTTTGGCCTACTATTTGTATACTGGAGAAAAATTTCCAGCAATTTTTAACAACATACACCCTTTTAAAAATCTGGAAACAAATAGTAGTGTTGAATTTAGTTTCATACCTCCTCTAGTTGACCTTAAATGGAAAACTTGATACCATTCGCAAAAAAAACTGTTTACTTTCTTCGATAGCTTGGATACATTTACGCTATTTTGATTCGGTTATATTTTAAGAGCAGAAGTAGCCCCGAAAGTGCGAACATAAAACCTTCAGTCGTTCTTAGGATACTGCTGAGATGCCTTATTGGGAATTGGTATTAACACAGTGCATTTTGATTTAATCTTAAGGCAATATTTAGTTTTTAAACATAATGGCCAAATGGGAGGGTGGGCAATGGAGGGGGATGAGTTGCCCTCCGATCAGTTTCGATTATTGAAAAGGACTGCAGCCTTTTCTATTTTCAGTCGAATGAGCCCTTTTCAAAGTTACCACGAAAACTCCTTCAATGCGAAGTACCCTGGTCTAAACAACAACAACAACAAAAAACAATACATTATACGCACATCAATCTTTACTATAAAAATGTCAAGACTTCAAATCACTTTCGACTATTAAAAAGAACCCTAGGCCTTTCGATTGCCAATCGAATGACCCCTTTTTGAAACGACAACGCCTTTTATAAACACCTTACATGCCCCAGGGCATAAATTACAACCCTTATCCTAAAGGCTGTTAGGTTGGTTGTCATCCTCTAAGACCAAATTTCCAGAACTTTCAAATATGTTAAACAAAATGGCTATCTTAAAATTTTGATTGATTATGTTTGGGGAAATGATGGGCGTGAGATGGGCGTTAGTCGCTCTACAATCATTTTCAACTATTAAAATTGCACTATCCCTTTCAATTTCAAACCAAATGAGCCCTTTTGGAATTTCTAAGAAACAACTTTCAATAAAAACCTTATATGCCCCAAGGGCCTTACTTACAACCCTTACCCTGAGGGCTGGAGTTGTCATTCTCAAAGACCTAATTTCCAGAACTTTCTACTACGTTGAAAAAAATGGTTATCTGAAAATTTTGATCAGATGTGTTTGGAGGAATGGTGGGCGTAAGAGTTAGTTACCCTCCAATCCCTTTCGATTATTAAAAAGGGCACTAGCCCTCTCAATTTCCAATTGAATGAGCTCCTTTTGAAGTTTTACGACAACTCAATCTATAAAAACCTTAGATGCCCCAAGGGTATGACTTATAACCTTAGCCATGTGGCTCTGGGGAATTTGTCATTCTTAAATACATAATTTCCAGAACTTTCAACTACGTTGAACAAAATGGCTATCTCCAAACTTTGATTGGCCATTTTTGAGGAAATGGTGGGTATGAGAGAAGGGTTAATTACTCTCCACTCACTTTCGACTATTAAAAAGGGCAATTTCAATTTCCAATCAAATGAGACCTTTTTGAAATTTCTACAACTACTTTCTATATAAACCTTATATGCCCCCAGGGCATAACTTACAACCCTTGCACTGAGGGCTCTGAGGGGGCTATCATTGTAAATGACCTAATTTCCAGAACTTTCAACTACGTTGAATAAAATTGATATTTCAAAGTTTTGATTGGATGTGTTTGGGAAAATGGTGGGCGTGAAAGGGGCGTTAGTCACTCTCCAATTACTTTCAACTATTAAAAAAAGGCACTGGTATTTTCAATTTCCAATTGAATGACCCCTTTTGAAGTTTCTACAACAACACTTTCAATAAAAACCTTATAAGCCCCCAGGGCATAACTTATAACCCTTGCTCTGAGGGCTGTGAGAGGGAGGGATTGTCATCCTTGAGGACCTAATTTCCAAAACTTTGAACTACGTTGAATAAAACGGTTAACTGAAAATTTTGATTGGATGTGTTTGGGCAAAAGGTGGGAGTGAGGGGGGGGGGGGGGGTTTGTTGCCCTTAAATCACTTTCCGCTATTAAAAGGGCACTAGCACTTTGATTTTCCAATCGAATGAGCCCTTTTTCAAGTTTCTACAACAAAGATTTCAATAAAAGCCTTATATACCCCCAGGGCATAACTTATAACTCTTGCCCTGAAGACTCTGGGGGAGTGTCCTGGTCAAAAGTATTATTTCCTGAACTTTAAACTGCGTAGAACTAAATGGCTATCTCAAAATTTTGATTGCGTGTGTTTGGGAAATGGTGGGCGTTGAAGGGGCGTTAGTTGCCTTCCAATCTATTTAGACTATTAAAAAAGGCACTAGCCATTTCGATTTCCAATCAAATGAGCCCTTTTTGAAGTTTCTACGACAACTCATTCTATAAAAACCTTATATGCCCCCAGGGCATAACTTACAACCCTTGCTCTGAGAGCCGTGGGCACAAAGACCTAATTCCAAAACTTTCAACTATGTCTAATAAAATGGCTATCCAAAAATTTTGATTTGATATATTTAGTGAAAAGGTGAGTGTGAACGGGGGGTTAGTTGCCCCAAAATCACTTTCGACTATTAAAAAGGTCACCTGCCCTTTGAATTTCCAATCGAATGAGCCTTTTTTGAAGTTTCTACAACAACACCTTCTATAAAAGACCTTATATGTCCCCAGGGTATAACTTACAACCATTGCCCTGAGGACTGTGGGGAGTGTCCTCCTCAAACACATAATTTCTATCTTGAAATCAACTGCGCTAAACAAAAAGGCTATCTTAAAATTTTGATTGGATGTGTTTTGGGAAACCGTTGGCGTGGAAGGGGTTTTAGTTGCCTTCCAATCACTTTCGACTATTAAAAAGGGCACAAGCCACTCCAATTTCCAATTGAATGAACCCGTTTCGAAGTTTCTACAACAACTTTTTTGATAGGAAGTGCCTTGGTCTAAAGAAAAAAAATAAAAATTAATACATTGTGCCAACATCGTTCTTATATCCCCCCATTGCATAACTTAAAACCCTTGCTCAGAGGGTGGTTGGTGAAAACATATTTTCTATCTGGAAATCAACTACGTTGAAGAAAATAGCTATCTCAAAACTTTGATTTGATGTGTTTGAGGGAATAATAGGTGTGGGGGGGGGCTAGTTGCCCTCCAATAACTTTCGACTATTAAAAAGGGCACTAGCCACTTCAATTTCCAATCAATTGAGCCCTTTTCAAAGTTTCTACGACAACTCTTTCAATACGAAGTGCCATGGTATGGAAAAAAAATGATACATTGTTCCACCATCGCCGTTTACTTAGGCATTACGATTGCGCTGCCAATGATATAAAGTTCATCCAGGCTAATGGCTAAACCAACCTTTTTCTGAAAGTAAATAGAAAGTAAATATTCAATTTCTTCTTCCGAAACGTAGTAGAATGTTTTAGTCTTTTATCCTGAATCTGGTAAGAGCTATTAAGAAAATACTTGAGTACAACTTGGTCTTAGTATAAGCTTTCCAAACTATGCTTCAGAAGTTTCAGGTTCTCTTTTTGCTTTTATAATTCAAGCGTGGTGTCACCAAGTAAAATTACGGCTCAGTCATAACTCTTGTCCTTTATTAACTGTTATGACTGTGCTTTGCCGAGGATATTAATTACTTTGCTGAGGATATGAATCCTTGAAAGGGTATTTAAAGGTGCCAAAAGGTCCAGTAACAATGGAAGACTTGAAAAACCAAAGGCAAATAAAAAATATATTCTATAAGGAAAAAATTTTTGTCCCCACCTCTATGTGCAAAATACGACTGAGGAAAATTTGAACCTTCGAGCATTCTGAACTCTTTTGTTGGATAAAGAATCTCACAAATTTTTACCAGCTTAAGTTGCTGTGCGGCTCCGTTACAAGGCTTTATATAATTTCCATAATCCATATCCTCTATTTGACGGATATATTAAATCCTATCGGCAGTGCCTTTTATTTTCAACAATATTCTAAATCCTATAGGCAATGCAATTTAGTTTTATCAGTGTTCCTTAGATGGTGCTATTGTGTAATTTTACCAATGTGTATTGGTCACCATTCTCCCTAAGTTGCGATTTTCCTCTGGTATCAATTCACCGAATATCAACAAGGTCACAAGTGAAAATATTCTCTCTAAGAGTGGGGTAGCTATCACTAACTTTATCTCCTCTCTAACAGAGGTCATAATTCTTTACTGCCCGTTCAACCTGGCAGTACATATTTCCAAAGACACCACATTGTCTCAATTTATTTAAAGTTTTGACAGCTCCCGTCAGCCCCCCCCCCCAAAAAAAAGGGACTCGAATGCAGGAAACAGATGACTCCAATAACTAGTTTTTGGTAAAGTGATCTTAAATTGACGTCTCTTTTCTTGTCAGAATCATCCACTAAGTACAATTAGCCATTCACGAAAACCAAATGGAGGTCTCATAACCTTTTACTAAAAAAGGGATTTCCTTTCTTTCCCAAATTCGAGATTTCTAGTTCTGAGATCTACCAGAAACGTTAAATTTTGGAAAATTTTTGGTATTCTGCTATTCATATTCTTAGAAGCCATTTCAATAATGTGCTTTCTTTCTTTGTCTCAATTTTTAGAAAGGGAGACTCCAAACCAGGTTCATAATCCTGAATACTCTGTGAGCATATGCGTATGCAGCCTATGCCCGCCGGGATGCAATCCTTTTTCGCAAACCTATGGATGCAAATCTTTTTTGCTTCCTTAAGAGGTGGACGCAACCCTTTTTTGTATTTTTATGAGGGGGACGGAACCCTTTTTTGCATCTTTAAGAAGGGCTCCATCAACTTCCCTCTGAAGTGCATGAATCCTTGTCATGAAATATCCGTGACTCCCAATCACAGTAGGCTTACTCCTAACCGTTAACCTATTTATACAAACTACGGAATCTGGGCCTTTGCCTTCCAGTGGTTCCTTAACAATTGCCCGGAGGCCGCAGTACTTTCGGCAAAAACTGCCATAAAAATTTTCTAGGGGTTGGTTTATAGATGCTGTAGCTGAACGATATTTTGCTTTCTGTCCTGTTTCACCAGAGTGGACACACGTTGGGTTATTTTCAAATTCTGAGTGTCTATGTGGACCTCCGCAAGTACAGCATTCTATGCAAGCGTTTTTTCTTTCACTAACTTTATTCCTGGAATAATTGCCCCTAGTTGGTCTTGACATATCCATTCTAAAATAGCTGGACTCTCCTCAGTTCAAACATTTCTTTGGGTTGTGATTATAATTTCGTATGTTTTGAAATCCTACTCTGGACTTATCTCTTGCACTCCAAGGGAAGTTTTGTCTTTTGGGTCTGCAACCGCTGCTCCCAAAGACATGTCTGAGCAGTCCCTATACATTAAATCAATCGAATCAAATATCTTTGCCAGCACTACTAATTCATCTTTGTCGTCTGTTGCTTTAGTTTGTTCATGAACTTTCCTTCCAATTGAAGGGAGCATACCACTCTTTAAAACACTAATAGTTATGTCATCTGCCTTTATACCAGGAGAGGTTTTTGCATACTGTAGTGCCTTTCAACCAATTCCAATTGGTGTACCGACCAATTGGTGTACCGACGCAGATGGCCTTTGTTTTTTGGACAAGAGTTCTTGTGGTTTTGCACAGCTGGCTTTTCATGTAAAAAGGCTTCTTTTAAAAGTCTTTCTAAATGATCTAAATCTCTGATTTTAGAAATATCCAAACTTGTTGCAAATCTTTGAATTTCTCCCCATGTTCAGCAAATAGCTTGATTAATCATAGCAATATGATTTTTTTCTAACTCCTTTGTATTTGTTTAAGGGTCGAAATCCATGAGTTTATCTCATTGGGTATGCTAGTAACAAAATGGGAGGCGCCTGTTCTACAAATAGATTTTGAAGCCTATTCGTGATAGGGCTGTCACTCTATTGCCCTTCTAGAGCGCTTATTCTAGACTGTGCACTCTCTTTTGCTTTTATTTTCTCGTATTGAGCTTATTGTAGTGCATTTCCTAACTCTTTGATTTTGTTTTCATTTGAACTCGTGATGGTTCTATCTTTATAAACTCTTTGTGTGGGAAACCTTCTGAACCCTTAAATTGTTTTAAATCATTAAAATGAGTTCGCTTATAAATTGTGTGAGCACTAGCTAACAATCTCGATTTAAATTAACCCTCAAGGCTAGTAGTATGACCATACTTTTAAAGATGATTAACCTGTGGCACTAGTCATAGGCAGCGCAATCGTGCTGCCTAAGTAAAGAACGATGTTGGCACAATGTATTATCTTTTTTCCACACCAGGGCACTTTGTATCGAAGACGTTGTCGTAGAAATTTGGAAAAGGGCTCATTTGATTGAAAATTGGAACGGCTAGTGCCCTTTTTAATAGTCGAAAGTGATTGGAAAGCAGCTAACACCCCTTCCAAGCCCACCATTTCCCCACATCCAATCAAAATTTGAGATAGCCATTGTCTTCAGCGTCGTTTATATCCAGATAGAAATTATGTTTTTGAGAAGGAGACTCCCCCACAACCCTCAGGGTAAAGGTTTTAAGTTATGCCCTGGGGACACATAAGAACGATGTTGGCACAATGTATTATGTATTATTTTTTCTCTTAGACAAGGGCACTTTATACCGAAGAAGATATCGTAGAAACTTCAAAAAGGGCACGACAACGCTTCCTATAAACATCTTATATGCCCCCAGGGCATATATTACAATCCTTACCCTAAGGTCTGTTAGGGTGGTTGTCATCCTCTAAGATCAAATTTACAGAACTTTCAACTACGTTAACAACATGGTTCAAAATTTTGATTGGATGTGTTTGGGGAAATTGTGGGCGTGAGAGGGGCGGTAGTCGCTCACCAATCACTTTCAACAATTTAAAATGGTCCTAGCCCTTTCAATTTCCAATAAAATGAGCCCTTTTGAAGGTTCTACGACAAAACTTTGAATAAAAATCATATATGCCCCCAGGGCATAACTTACAACCCTTGCCCTGAGTGCTGGGGGGTGTCATTGTTAAAGACCTAATTGCCAGAGTTTTCTGCTACGTTGAACAAAATGGCTATCTGAAAATTTTGATTGGATGTTTTTGGAGAATTGGTGGGCGTGAGACGTGGGCTAGTTACCCTCCAATCACTTTCAACTATTACAAAGGGCACTAGACCTCTCAATTTCAAATTGAATGAGCCCCTTTTAAGGTTACACGACAATTCTATTTATAAAAACCATATATGCCCTCAGGGCAGAACTTATAACCTTTGCCCTTGGGGTTCTGGGGGTTTTGTCATCCTTAAATACATAATTTCCAGAACTTTCAACTACGTTGAATTAAATTGCTATCTCTAAACTTTAATTGAATGCTTTTGGGGAAATGGTGGGCGTAAGAGGGGGGTTAATTACTCTCCTCTCACTTTCGACAATTAAAAAGGATAATTTCAGGTTCCAATCAAATGAGCCCTTTTTGAAATTTCTGTAACAACTTTCTATATAAATTTTATATGCCTCCAGGGCATAGCATATAACCCTTGCACTGAGGGCTCTGAGGGGGTTATCATCCTAAAAGACCTAATTTCAAGAAATTTTAACTACGTCGAACAAAATGCATATCTCAAAATTTTGATTGGATGTGTTTGGGAAAATGGTGGGCGTGAGAGGGGTGTTAGTCACTCTCCAATCGCTTTCAATTATTAAAAAAGGCTTTATCCTTTTCTATTTTCAATTGAATGAGCTTTTTCAGGTTTCTGCGCTTTCAATAAAAATTTTATACGCCCCCAGGGCAAAACTTACAACACTTGCTCTGAGGGCTGTGGGGGGAGGGATTGTCATCCTCAAAGACCTAATTTCCAAAATTTTCAATTACGTTGAATAAAATGGCTATCTATAATATTGATTGGATGTGTTTGGAGAAAAGATGGGCGTGAGAGGGGGGTTAGTTGCCTTCAAATCACTTTCGACTATTAAAAAGGGCACTAGCCATTTGAATTTCCTATCGAATGAGCCTTTTTTGAAGTTTCTACGTCAACACCTTCTATAAGAACTAATAAATAGTACATTTTGTCAACATCGTTCTTATATACCCTAAGGGCATAACTTAAAACGTTTGCCCCAAGGATTGTTGGGGAGTGTCCACCTCAAAAACGTATTTTCCATCTGGAAATCAACTACGCTGAACAAAATGGCTGTCTCAAAATGTTGCTTGGATATTTTTTTGTGAATGATGGGTGTGGAGGGGGGCTAGTTGTCCTCCAATCACTTTCGACTATTAAAAGGGTACTAGCCACTCCAATTTCCAATCGAATGAGCCCTTTTCGAAGTTTCTATTACAACTCCTTCGATAGGAAGTGCCCGGGTTTGGAGAAAAAAAACACATTGTGCCCACATCGTTCTTTACTTAGGCAGAACTAGCTCGCTGCCTATGATCTTAAAGTAACAATCAGTCAATTGGTAGCGTGCTAAACTGAGGTGTTTGAAAAAAATCGGTACTCAAAAATCCAATGACAACTAAAATTTATTATTAAATTAAATAAAAAAAGGAGAAACGTTGTAATTCCATAAGCCCTTCTAATAGCTCTCTTCAGGGTTAACTAATTTTACATTTTGTGTACGTCTGTCGTCCGGGAGGTTTGCTCTATAGTCTAAACCGCTCACCGAGAAAAGAAATTATTTTAGTTTAGGGCTATCGAACATTTCTAATTGAAAGAGTTACACTAGAATAGCAAGTCAAGGCTTGAGTCCTGGGGTATTAGAATCCTTTTGTTGAAATTATTGCCAACAAGGGTGATCAAAAACTCGGAATAACTGTACTTGATTAGATACTAATTTATTAGTTTAACCCAAACCAAGATATCTTATAATTATTTCTTGTAAAAAGAATTAGTGTTCATTAGATCTTTGTCAAACTTTATCTTAAACAGGGAAAACCCTTGATTGATTTCTATTAGACAGAAAGGGTCTGAAATTCTTAGTTTGAAAATATTATCCCCCTTTTTCCTTAACCTCTCTGTATAACATCAGGACTGTCTTTGTATTAAAAACCGGTACGGGATAAACGAAATGAAAGAGCAACTAAAAGTAGAATAAGCTTCTCTTCCATATAACGTCTGAGAATCCACAAGAAGGTAAGCAATGTTATTGTCAAGGTAGTTCCAATTTTCTGGCTGTAAGATATTATATCAATACTAGGCTAAGTTCCAAAGAATTCTAGACTGGAAAAAGAAGGCAGAAAGGCTCTTTTAACGTTGACTACTTTTTTAGGGTTTTTTCCCCCTTTCCTAAACCTTCGGCTATTGGAAACTTCTTCCCCAAGTTTTGAGTTTCTGGGAAGAAATTAAATTTATGTTAGTTTAACCTTTAAAATACTGTCTTTTGTTTAGATTGCTCGAGCCTTGACTAAGTGAAAAAAAAACAATCACCAAAATAGTATAAAATCCAACAAGAGTCCTATGTTATTTACGCGAATATTTTCTGCTTTAAATCAAGTTCAATTAGATCATCTATCCCTTAATTAATGACGAAGGACCTCAGGGTTACCTCAAGCTATCAGTAAGACTCAACCCTCTATAAATCAAATAGCAACCCTCAAAGGGGAATTTTGCCTTAACTAAAGTTTAAGTCCAAGTGTCTCAAACGATGTAAGTACTAATTTAATTCAAATAGGATCTTTGATTTGGACCAAGCGACAGAAGTATTTCAGGATTTTACTACTTTATTTAATTGTTATATTCAAAAGAAATTCAGACAGGCTAGTGGTAGCTTTTTATCCTAGTTAAAAAGAACTTCACTTGCTCAGTTCCTAGGTTCTGAGGCAAAACTACCGCGATTTGTCTCTTATCTCTACATTTTATTCAATTTGGTACTTAATTCACTTAGCAACCACTCCCCCGTTCTTTTAGCCAATCACCAACCTTTTCGTTAATAAGCATTTTTTTCCAGTATTTTGAGGCCTTGATTCTAAAGCTTAAATGTCGTAACACCTAGGACATTCCTCTCTGTTTTATACAAAACTGGTCTAGATTGGGGCTTCAAGTATTTATTATTGGTTCAAAGGTTTTCAATGCTTAAACTAATAAATGCCTTCTCAAGATTTATGACTGTGTATACAAAAATAAGGTATTTTCATAATTAATCTAATTTGAAATAGTCGGTTTACTTTTGATCTGTTGGAGCAAAGGAAATTCCAACTTTTACTGAAATTGAGCTACCAAATTTAAACGAAAATAAGGCCTCCCTACACAATGATATTTTCTAGTAGAAAAAAATGTTTGCTCTTCAGACGTTACATCTTTGATTCTTGGTTAAGAGGGAGGGGGTGATAGATAATTTATTAGTGACTGAACCAGAAACTCAGTATTTCACATCTACAAATACGAAACTGTAAAATGACACTAAAAATAAAGAAAGAAATCCAACAGAACCAGAAAGGGAAAAAAAGAACTACGACCTAAATAATAAGCATATCACTTTATAAATCAACCATGAACATAGATCAAATCGGACCGTTTCGATAAGAAAGTCTATCGCTAGTGACCGATTAAGTTTACAAACACTAACCAAATACAAATCAAAAGGAAAGAAGATTAACAACTCATTTAAACAATTTATCAAAAACGAGCAAGGAAGAGAATAATTAGCACATTCAAAGAGGACATGATAACAATTTTAACACCACCAGATGAGCAGAGTAGAGAGTCACTTTTCTCAATTCTGTGTAGGAAATAATTTAAGCAACTGTGACCAGTCATAAATTGGGTTAAGTAAGAAGAAGGGCTCAAATTTTTAAGAGACAAAAGATCATCATTATTAGGAAAAAATTTCATTGTCCAGCTACTGACGGTATTCTAAAACCTATTATGCCAATTATGATATATTGCAGTTGGTCAAAACAGTGCGGGGGACAGTAAGAGAGAGAGTATTTTTTTTTGTATTATAATATCTGTGCCCAAAATTGAGCAGCTAGTTCATCAGTAAAGGCACTATGATCAGCAGAATGGTGAAATAATGGAAATACAGGGGGGGGGGGAGAAATTTGGAAAGACATTACTACGATTCTTATTAAAATAATGTAACAAAAATATTTCAATAGCCCAATAATCAATTGGAAGTACAAGATAAATGGCGGCTATGACATCATTTAAAGCAGTTCTAAAATATTTGGAATTCAAAATCAAGGAATGCCTTTGAGCTGAAAGTATATCTTTCCTTTATCTGTGATTTCCTGATTGCACCGATTCATATAGGAGCAGCAGACCACTTAGAGAAAAGTTCTTCTCCTGCTTTACTCACTCGTTGTGTTCCGTGTTCCGTATTCCGGTAATATGTGTTCCATCATCTTTCTTGATGTGGGTCGGCCGTAAAACATTTCTATTGAACTTGCATATTTTATATATTGTGTGCCAGGGATCATAGCTGCCTTTGGTTGATTAAAAGTTGTTCCAGTCATCTGATTTGGCTTTTAGTATTGCAGATTTGTGCTTGTCTTTAGTACTTTCACATTATTTAAACCATTATTCGACAGCTACTGTTTACTTAATCATTGAAGCTGGCAGTATTCTTTTCTAAGGAGACTTAGCTCCTGATTCCACTACTCAATTTATTTCTATGCAATACTAGAGTAAACAGGGTTAGAATCAGACGCAGCGTTAAGGATTAAAGTTGTCATACATTTTGTAGCTTGGTCTATTTTGGCTGAAATGACAGGGTCATAGCATAAATATCATCAACACCATCCAACAAAATGGCACTGTAGGCACTTCAGCTGGTATTGTTAAAATTAAAACTAGAATCAGCGATATGGAAAAATTCACTAGGACTAAAGAACAACTTAAACTTTATAGGCTTCTGGTCTGATAGGGAAGGGTAATCCTCAACTACATGACAATTTTTCAGATATCTGCAAGTCTTACACTTGTTCAGTCAAATCAGGACTGGAGTACGATTCATCATAAGTGGGTGAATCCCAGTCATTTAATACTATTAAAGAGCTATTTAAGATGACGTACTACAGTTCTTTACCTTTTTACTCAGTAGGAGCATTAGATAGCCAAAGAGGGCTCTTTGCATTAAAGTCACCACCGATGCGACAGGTTGGGTAAATTTTAAAGCAGTCAATGTTAGACAGCTGATTATTTTAAGAAGTTTGAGAAGGAGGGCAATAAACTGAAGCTAATGTTTGACGCTGGTTTTTAATTAGCCTGAGACGACAGCTCATTGATTCGTTGATTGTTTGTAACTTAAATCACTTCCGAGTGACTTTTTTACAAGTCTCGCTGCACAGAAGAATTTATTTTCTTCATCAAACTTGGAGAAAGCTTTAAACTGGCACACCAGAAATTTTTCCAAACTTGCTAATATACGGCTCTTGAAGTAAAAAAATGTCCAGATTTAATTTCTACTAGAGATTTTTGTAACTTTGATTATGCCGCAAAAGAATTTTGGAGGATAATTCGCAGAAATTTTAAAGAGTTAGATAAATTAATGGTAGCTATAACTTAAGAGAAGAGTATATTTTTAGATAGCTTCTCTTTAGTTTGTCGGGCGACAGGGCATTTGATATTCTTTTTATAACAAGATACACAAGATGGGCGCTCCAAAAAGCGGATGAAGATTTGCTTGATGTTTTCCAGAGAAATTGCTTAAGGATTGCTCTGGGTACCCAGCTGACAGACCGTATTTCAAACAATAAGCTATACGAAAAATATGGTTCAATACCGCTCTCTAGGGCTATAATGAAAGAAAGGCTGTGGTGGCTAGGGCACGTTGTGTGGATGAAGGATGACAGATTGCCGAAGATTTTTCTTTTCGGTTAACCGTCTAGGGCTAAACGGAAAGCAGGTCGTCCTCGTCGGGGGTGGGTGGACGTCATAAAGAAAGATTTGAAGGAAATGAAAACTTCATGGGCGGGCGTAAAAAGAGAGGCTTTGAATAGATTGGGATGGAGGAGAAGCGTGAGTACCAGTGTTGGCTTCAGGCGGATTGGTGCTGCGGTGAGTTGTTAGCAGTAGTAGTAATACACAAGATGGATGGCTGGAAAAGGGCTTGAGGAAATTTTTATAAATATGGTTTTCCTTACGCTAGTAACAAGCTTGAGACCCCGTACACTTGAATGTTGTATGACCTTACATACAACATTTTGTACAGCGAGTCAGGATAATCTAGTCCTCACAGCGGGTCATTATAAAGCCTATTTTGATACCACGTTTATTCCAAATTTGAGACCAATGAAATATAGATGGCATGCTATTATAAGAGCAAAAAATTCATTTTTATTTTAGAAAAAATAAATCGTTGGGATATCTCTCCCCCTCCCTCTCTCACTCTCTCTAAAAAATAAACACTAGTGGGATCATTAATTACTAAAAAGAAAGTCTGATCCAAGGAAACAGAAAGCAAAATTAGAGAATAAAGAGGATGGAAGACAAATCTTTACTGATACATTACCTCCATCTCCAGACCCCTGAATATCAGTTTAGGCTTCAAACTGGAAACATCTCTGTGTCAATTGTGATAAATAATTATATTCGATTGTCTCTGTGAAAAAGTGTGCATCCGCCGTTACTAGGTGTAACGGACTTTTTAACATATCCCTATGATGAATCTTAAGCCTGTTATATTCCAGCAGTGAAGTTTAGAATCTTTCATTGATATATATATATATATATATATATATATATATATATATATATATATATATATATATATATATATATATAATATATATATATATATATATATATATATATATATATATATATATATATATATATATATATATATATATATATATATATATAGTATATATATATATATATATATATATATATATATATATATATATATATATATATATATATATATATATATATATATATATATATATATATATATATCTTATATATATGTATATATATATATATATATATATAATATATATATATATATATATATATATATATATATATATATACATATATATATATATATATATATATATATATATATATATATATATATATATATATATATATATATAATATATATATAAGATTCTAAGTTTCACTGCTGGAATACAACAGGCACATGATCCATCAGAGGAATATGATAAAAAGTCCAGTATGTCCACAAATATGAGCCCCCAATTTTAAATGCCCTTTGGTTTGTCCTGTGGTAGCGCGGTTAGCTTGATCCCGGCATGGTAATACCACATGGTGTAGCAACAAACTGCAGGGCCAATGCAAGGACCTTAGTAGTGAAGAAGCGTGTTAATCCCTGTCAATATTTTCAGGTTTCATGGGTACCAGAATTAGCAAGCTGAATATTTTAAAAAGAAGCAAAAGGCCTAAGTTTTCATAAATTTTGCATCCAATCTCTGCTTTTTGGACTTTGATAGTCTCAGATAAAGTGAGCTATATGCAAATATTCTAATATAATTTTATAAAGGTCTTGCAGGATAGGTTTGGCAAAATTAATCAACTAATTTTTGACAAGACTTAAAGTTTTAATCGGGGGTATTTTAGAAATAAATTTTTAGCTTCTTTCTCCGGTGGTATTTTTTCTGTGTTTGTATAATTATAATGGCGATGCACCATATCCTGTGAAAACTTTGGAATTTTGAGCCAAAGCAATTTTCTGATAAACAATTAGTCTCTTTTTTATTTTTGAAAACTTAACGTCGGTTTCATTTTTCTCATTGATGGATTTGAACCCTTAGCCATGTCTCTTTAGATTTTATTATTTGCCCCTGTTTCAACTAATACGATTTCAGTAGCCACTGTAGAGGTTGAAAAATTCTTGTCCATGTAAAACAATTGTAAAATAGATGTCGTTTACTGTTTTACCAATAAATGGCGTTTAGTTCCATTTTACCTTGTCATCACTGCCGTGGATTAATTGTAATGGCGATTGCTGAGAAAAGAGATTGAATCAATAGAGTAAAAATATAAAAATTTACCTGGAGTCGAGGTTCAGCTACCCAAAACCAATTAGTTTTTGTCAGTGTTAAACACATATGTGAAATAGCTCGGATAGGTCAAAATTTTACAGTTTTTCGTAAAAAGATCTAGACAATTAAACTCGGGCAAGTACTCTCCGGTTCTTGAATATAGAAATATTTCCACAAAAGAAAGAAAGACTGGGTCTTGCTATGCTTTTATAGAATAACAGGTTAAATTTTTTTGGATGTTTCTTTTTCCTTGTCGTAACAAAAACTACGATACCTTGAGAAATGTTACCCAGGACAGCACTTAAGAGGGTACAGAGGGAAGGGACAAAGTGCTTGGATCTTACCCCGAATAGCCAATGTTTTCTGTTAAGAAGCCGATGAACTACCAAATCTCTACAGCACTTACCTACTCAGGGAGAGAGTGGTGCTCCGGACCCACCAACCCGAAATATCAAAATTTGTCTCATTAAAATTTTGTGATAATTCTAACAGAACAAGAGATAGTGACCAATTACTGATCTAAAAAGGATTTGTAGACCGTTTTCAATGATTTTTCAGCCGTTAAGTATATGATTAGGTCACCAGCATATTACTTTTCTATTGCCTGTCCAACTTTTCACACTCTGTCAAGCAATCTTTGATTTATCTGTTCATCTGTTCGTAGCTCTAGGAAATAAAGCTATCATTCTTGACATTAAACCCTGGCCTTTCCAGTTGAGAGTCTAAAGCCAAATGTTTCTAAAGATATCACAAGAGTCAAAATGTCAAAAAAACGATAAAGTTTTCTCCTAAATTGGGGTAAAAAATGACCCGAGTTAGTGAAGTTAAGTCTGAAAAAGATGACAATAGTGATCAGGTGAACATTGCCGTTGTGACTGAACCTTAGTCTTCAGCTCAAAAATCAATTTCAAATTTGAGATAGTTGCAGATAAACATAGGAAAATAAACACTGACGTTGAGCTTGACATATGATTCTCTTTTGAAAGAAGAGGTTCGTTTTCCGATAAACCAATGTATAATTGACTAAATAGGCATTTTAAACCAAACAAGGACCAGCCTTTCCAAGTTCACAGGTTCAAGAACAAGGAAGTTTCAAGCTAGCTAGATGGACAAGTACGCCTGGCTAGTAATTTTTCAGCAAAAAAGGGTAATTCTACTAGATATTATGCCTTGTATGCTCGTGATTGAGCTGGAAAGGGGTCTGATCAAAAATTATGGCAGCTTATCATGGAGTCTTGTCCAAAGGAAAATGATGCTAGTGTTTTCAGTTCAGCCCCAAGTAAATAATATGTTCTTAACAATTAACCTCCACTAGAATTCTTCATGGTAAAACGTACCCCTGCATCGCCTCTAAAGCTTGGATAGATTAAAAGCAGCCTTGTTGCACATATTTATGCTAGGTTTAAGCCCAGATTCAATTTAGGGGTTTTCCCATTATTAAATCTACTTGAGTTAAAGCGGTCCTGGGGACTTAAGTAATTTGAGAATTTCTGTTGTCTAATGCTTTTATTTTTAGATAAACAAAAAGTTTACTTTCCTTGATTAAATTCGCCCCTTCTTCTTCCCTTATCTAGAAAAACTTTGAAAATCGTATCAAATAAGTAATTTTGCAGTTTTGACAAAAATAAAAATTTGGTTCTGATTTGCTCGACCCCTTCGATCCCTTATTTTTACTTAGGTAACTCAACTATAGATATATTTTAGCTGAAATGGATGTTTACTTTTCAGACGTTAAACCTTTGATTCTCGGTTAAGAGGGTGGGGTTGGGGAAATGGAATTAATGTAACAGTAAAGATTTTTCTTTAATTCTATTCCCTCTCTAATTTTTCTTTCTGTTTCCTTAGATCAAGTTTTCTTTTTAGCAGTTAATGATCCCAATAGTGCCATCTATTTTTGAGCAAAGAATGAGAGAGAAGGGGGGGGGGAGGAATCCCTGTGTTTTTTTTTCGAAGAAACATGTTTCGCACTTGTAATAGAATGACATCTATGCTGCATCATTAGTTTTCTGAGCGTCAAAATTTCAAATAGGCATCCCCAATTTTAACCGCTCTTTGGTTTGTCCTGTTGTGGAACAGTAGTTTTGATCTTAGCATGGTAATAGCACAAGGTGTAGAAACGCACTGCAGGGCGTTATCTTAGTAGTCAAGAAGTGTGATTAATCTAGTACATACTGTTTGCTTTCAGGGATACCAAGATTAGCAAGCTAAATCATAGGCAGCGCGCTAGCGCTGCCTAAGTAAGAACTTCGTATCGAAGGAGTTGTCGTAAAAACTTCGAAAAGGGCTCATTTGATTAGAAATTGAAATGGCTATTGCCCTTTTTAATAGTCGACAGTGATTAGAGGGCAACTAGCTCCCCCCCCCCCAGACCCGCCATTCCCCCAAACACATCCAATCAAAATTTTGAGATAGCCATTTTGTTCAGCGTGGTTGATTTCCAGCTAGAACATATCCATTTGAGGAGGACACTCCCCCACAACCCTCAGGGCAAGGGATTTAAGTTATGCCCTGAGTGCATATAAGATCAATGTTGACAATGTACAGCTTATTTTTTTTTCTTTAAAGCAGGGCATTTCATATGGAATGGTTTGTCGTAGAGACTTCAAAAGGGCTCATTCGATTAGAAATCGAGAGTTCTAGTGCCCTTTTTAATATTCGAAAGTGATTGGAGGGCAAGTACCCCCCCCCCCCTCCCCTTACGCCAATCATTCCCCCAAACACATCCAATTGAAATTTTGAGATAGCCATTTTTTTCAGCGTAGTTGATTTCCAGATGAAAATGTGTTTTCGAGGCAGACACTCCCCCACAACCCTCAGGGCAAGGGTTTTAAGTTATGCCCTGGGGGCATATAAGGTTTTTATAGAAGGAGTTGTGGTAGAAACTTCAAAACAGGCTCATTCGATTGGAAATTCAAAGGGCTAGTGCCCTTTGTAATAGTCAAAAGTGATTAGAGGGCAACTAGCCCCCCCCCACGCCCATCATTCCCCCATACACGTCCAATCAAAAATTTTAGATAGCCATTTTGTTCAGCGTAGTTGATTTGAAAATAGAAAATATGTTTTTGAGGAGGAAACTTCCCCACAACCCTCAGGGCAAGGGTTTTAAGTTATGCCCTAGGGGCATATAAGCTTTTTATAGGTGTTGTCGTAGAAACTTCAAAAACGAATCATTCGATTGGAAATTCAAAGGGCTAGTGCCCTTTTTAATAGTCCAAAGGGATAGGAGGGCAACCAGCCCGCCCCTCCCTACTCTCTTCTTTCCCCCAAACACATCCAATCAAAATTGTAAGATGGCCATTTTGTTCAACTTAGTTGAATTCTAGATAGAAAATAGTTTTTGTGGAGGACACTCCCCCAAAACCCTCAGGGCAAGGGTTTTTAAGTTATGCCCTGAGGACATATAAGGCTTTTATAGAAGATATTGTCCTAAAAACTTCGAAACAGGCTCATTCGTTTGGAAATTCAAAGGGCTAGTGCCCTTTTTAATAGTCCAAAGGGATAGGAGGGCAACCAGCCCGCCCCTCCCTACTCTCTTCTTTCCCCCAAACACATCCAATCAAATTGTAATATGGCCATTTTGTTCAACTTATTTGAATTCTAGATAGAAAATAGTTTTTGTGGAGGACACTCCCCCAAAACCCTCGGGGCAAGGGTTTTTATGTTATGCCCTGGGGGCATATAAGGCTTTTATAGAAGATATTGTCCTAAAAACTTCAAAACAGGCTCATTCGTTTGGAAATTCAAAGGGCTAGTGCCCTTTTTAATAGTCGAAAGTGATTTGACGGCAACTAGCACCCCACGCCCATCATTCCCCCAAACATATTAGATAAAAATTTTGATATAGGCATTTTGTCAGCGTAGCTACTCTCCAGATAGAAAATACCTTTTTGAGGAGGAAACTCCCCCACAACCCTCGGGGCAAGAGTTTTAAGTTATGCCTTGGGGGCATATAAGGTTTTTATACCTTATATGCCATATAAGGCTTATAAGGCATATAAGGCGTTGTCGTAGAAAGTTCAAAACAGGCTCATTCGATTTGAAATTCAAAGGGAGTTTCCCCTTTTTAATAGTCAAAAGTTATTGGAGGGAAACTAGCCCCCCCCCCCCACACCCATCATTCCCCCAAATACATACAGTCAAAATTGTGAGATAGCTATTTTGTTTAGCGTTTTTGATTTCCAGATAGAAAATATGTTTTTGAGGAGGACACTCCCCCACAACCCTCAGGGCAAAGGTTTTAAGTTATGCCCTGGGGGTATATAAGGTTTTTGATAGAACGCCTTGTCGTAGAAACTTCAAAGCTGGCTCATTCAATGGGAAATTCAAAGCGCTAGTGCCCTTTTTAGAAGTCGAAAGGGATTGGAGGATAGCTAGCCCCCCCCCCCCCACACCCACCATTCCCCCAAATGCATCCAATCAAAATTTTGAGATAGCCATTTTGTTCAGCGTAGTGGATTTCCAGATAGAAAATATGTTTAAGAGGAGGACACTCCCCAACAACCCTCAGGGCAAAGGTTTTAAGTTATGCCCTGGGGGCATATAAGGTTTTATAGAAGGCGTTGTCGTAGAAACTTCAAAACAGGCTCATTCAATTGGGAATTCAAAAGGCTAGTGCCCTTTTTAATAGTTGAAAGTGATAGGAGGGCAACTAGCCCCCCATGCCCATCATTCCCCAAAACACACCCAATCAGAATTTTGGGATGGCCATTTTGTTCAGCGTAAGCTAGTTAATATCCAGAGAGAAAATATATTTTTTAGGAGGACTCTCCCCCAGAGGACAGTCCCCAACAACCCTCAAGGCAAGGGTTTTAAGTTATGCCCTGGGGGCACATAAGGATTTATAAGAAGGCGTTGTCTTAGAAATTTCAAAACAGGCTCATTCAATTGGAAATTCAAATGGCTAGTTTCCTTCTTAGTAGTCGAATGTGATTGGAGGGGAACTAGGCCCTCCCCCACGCCCTTCATTCCCCCAAACACATCCAATCAAAATTTTGATATAGTCATGTTGTCCAGCTTAGTTGATTTCCAGATAGAAATATGTTTTGGAGGAGGACACTCCCCAACAACCCTCAGGGCAAGGGTTCTAAGTTATGTCCTGGGGTATATAAGGTTTTTATAAAAGGTGTTTTCACAGAAACTTCAACAGGGGCTCATTTGATTGAAAATTCAAAGGATTAGTGCCCTTTTTGATAGTCTAAACTGATTGGAGGGCAACTAGCCCCCCCCCCCTCCACGTCCATCATTTACCCAAACACATCCAATCAAAATTTTGAGATAGCCATTTTGTTTAGCACAGGCTAATTGATTTCCTGATAGAAAATATGTTTTTGAGAAGAACACTCGCCACACTCTCAGGGCAAGGGTTTTAAGCTATGCCCTGGAAGCATATAAGCTCTTTATAGGTGTTGTCGTAGAAACTTCAAAAAAAAAATCATTCGATTGGAAATTCAAAGAGCTAGTGCCCTTTTTAATAGTCCAAAGGCATAGGAGGGCAACCAGCCCCCCCCCCCTCCCTACGCCCTTCTTTCCCCCAAACACATCCAATCAAAATTGTAAGATGGCCATTTTGTTCAACTTATTTGAATTCTAGATAGAAAATAGGTTTTTGTGGAGGACACTCTCCCAGAACCCTCAGGGCAAGGGTTTTAAGTTATGCCCTGGGGGCATATAAGGCTTTTATAGAAGATGTTGTCTTAGAAACTTCAAAACAGGCTCATTTGTTTGGAAATTCAAAGGGCTAGTACCCTTTTTAATAGTCGAAAGTGATTTGACGGCAACTAGCACCCCACGCCCATCATTCCCCCAAACATATTAAATCAAAATTTTGATATAGGCATTTTGTCAGCGTAGCTACTTTCCAGATAGAAAATACCTTTTTGAGGAGTAAACTCCCCCACAAACCTCGGGGCAAGAGTTTTAAGTTATGCCTTGGGGGCATATAAGGTGCCATATAAGGCTTATAAGGCATATAAGGCGTTGTCGTAGAAAGTTCAAAACAGGCTCATTCGATTGGAAATTCAAAGGGCGTTTCCCCTTTTTAATAGTCAAAAGTTATTGGAGGGAAACTAGCCCCCCCCCCCCCCCACACCCATCATTCCCCCAAATACATACAGTCAAATATTTTGAGATAGCTATTTTGTTTAGCGTAGTTGATTTCCAGATATAAAATATGTTTTTGAGGAGGACACTCCCCCACAACCCTCAGGGCAAAGGTTTTAAGTTACGCCCTTGGGGCATATAAGGTTTTTTATAGAAGGCCGTGTCGTAGAAACTTCAAAACAGGCTCATTCGATGGGAAATTCAAAGCGCTAGTGCCCTTTTTAAAAGTCGAAAGGGATTGGAGGACAACTACCCCCCCCTACACCCACCATTCCCCCAAATACATCCAATTAAAATTTTGAGATAGCCATTTTGTTCAGCGTAGTGGATTTCCAGATCGAAAATATGTTTATGAGGAGGACACTACCCAACAACCCTCAAGGCAAAGGTTTTAAGTTACGCCCTGGGGGCATATAAGGTTTTATAGAAGGCGTTGTCGTAGAAACTTCAAAACAGGCTCATTCAATTGGGAATTCAAAGGGCTAGTGCCCTTTTTAATAGTTGAAAGTGATTGGAGGGCAACTAGCCCCCCACGCCCATCATTCCCCAAAACACACCCAATCAGAATTTTGGGATAGCCATTTTGTTCAGCGTAAGCTAGTTGATATCCAGATAGAAAATATGTTTTTTAGGAGGACTCTCCCCCAGAGGACAATCCCCCACAACCCTCAAGGCAAGGGTTTTAAGTTATGCCCTGGGGGTATATAAGGTTTTTATAGAAGGCCTTGTGGTAGAAACTTCAAAACAGGCTCATTCGATTGGGAATTCAAAGGGCTAGTGCCCTTTTTGATATTCGAAACTGATTGGAGGGCAACTATCCCCCCCTCCACGTCCATCATTTACCCAAACACATCCAATCAAAATTTTGAGATAGCCATTTTGTTTAGCATAGGCTAGTTGATTTCCAGATAGAAAATATGTTTTTGAGAAGGAAACTCTTCCACAACTCTCAGGGCAAGGGTTTTAAGTTATGCCCTGGGCTCATATAAGGTTTTTATAGAAGGTGATGTCGTAGAAACTTCAAAAAAGGCTAATTCGATTGGAAATTCAAAGGCTAGTGCCCTTTTTAATAGTCAAAAGTGATTAACAATATTTTTTCTTGTTGTTGTTGTTTAGACCAGGGCACTTCGTATCGAAGGAGTTGTCGTAGGAACTTCGAAAGGGGCTCATTCGATTGAAAATAGAAAGGGTTGATTCCCTTTTTAATAGTCGAAAGTGATTGGAGGGTAACTAATCCCCCTTCCACTCCCACCCTCCCATTGGCCCATTATCTTTAAAAACTAAATGTTGCCTTAAGATTAAATCAAAATGCACTGTGATAATGCTAATTCCCAATAAGGCATCTGAGCAGTATCCCTAGAATGACTGAGGGTATTATGTTCAAACTTTTGAGGCTACTTCTGCTCTTAAAATTTAACCAAATCAAAATAGTGTAAGTGTATCCAAGCTATCAAAGAAACTAAGCAGATTTTTTTGCGAATGGTATCAAGTTTTCCATTTCAGGTCAACTAGAGGAGGTATGAAACAGTTAAACAGTACAATTAAGTTAAACTGTAAATAGTAGTATAACAGTACTATTAATAGTAGTATGACAGTTAAGTTAAACAGTACTATTTGTGTCCAGATTTTTAAAATGGTGTATGTTGTTAAAAATTGCTAAAAAATTTTCTCCAGCATACAAATAGCAGGCCAAACTATAAAGTCTTAAAAAACGAAAAGATTTAAAGAGTTATTTTCTTTTTTCCTGAAAAGACTATTTCAATATAAAACGAACAGAAATTAATTAAAATAACTTTTTCCACAAATTAAGTTTTTCAAAGAAAAGTAAAGAACTCCATTAAACAAAAAATGGGCAAAAATAAAATCAAATAATCTACCAAGCTCGAAACTACCACAAATCAGCATCGATAAATAAATGAAACCCAAAACGAACAGAAATTACAATAAGTAGCCGAGTCAAACTCAAAATGAGCAGAAATTAACATAAGCTGGGCGCAAAACCCCTATGCCTTCCCAAGGCAAGAACAAAATTTGCACTTTACTGAAAAAATACAAATGAATTTGCACTATAAGATCCGAATGACCTGTCAAAAAAAACTTTTCTGATGATTCTAAGAAAAGCAATGTACAATGTGTTCCCCAAAACGACAATGAAGTATATTGATTTCTGCATTATGTATATAAAAAGGTTTTAGGTTGCAGCTTCTACTAAACAACAGATGCAGCTCCCCTAATTCACCACAGAAAAAAAAACTGGATGGGTTTACTCGACTAATAATCCCCTTACCTTTGAACAAGAAATAAAGATGCCTGACATGTATTTTTTGGGAAAAACATTGCCTAAAATAGAATGCTGTGATGGTATATTGGCCTTTGTAATGAGAGGAATTGTGGTTTTCTAGCAGCTATAGCTTGCACCAATCAAATCTTTTTAATTATCAAGCATATTATTCAGTCAGTTGAAAAGGCCTTAAAAACACATTACGTCAAAAAACACAATCAGGCACGGAAACAATTTGCAAGATGTTCTCTCCTTTTTGACACCGTTAACAGCTTCCAGATAATACAGGATTATATGCCCACTCGTACCACTG
Source organism: Artemia sinica (assembly GCA_027921565.1). Taxonomy (NCBI): domain Eukaryota; kingdom Metazoa; phylum Arthropoda; class Branchiopoda; order Anostraca; family Artemiidae; genus Artemia; species Artemia sinica. The sequence goes on from JAPEVW010000088.1 coordinate 88,149, forward strand.
AGAATGTCAAATTTTCGCTGCCAGTTGGCAAAAATCAAGTCTTATCGTTTCCCTTCAATGTACTGAATTGCTGAAGCCTTTTCACGTGATTGTCAGTTTCCCTGGAATTGTACATGGAATCAGTATCCTCATGAAGGCAAGGCATTCTTTCATGCGTCACACCTTATGAACAAAAATCCGTATATATGTTTCTGAAAGTGTTGCACCAGGGCGCTGGAGCCGTCTATGCAAAACAGCGTATGGGGGCGATGAAGAGGTTGAGGCAGACGATGAATTATTGGATATCCTAGAAAATGACTGAGTTGATATGGATTATGAGGTTGATATAAAAGATGAACTAATGGATATCCTCACAAATTCCTAAGCAAACAATTATTTCTTTCCTACTTTTTCGTATTTCTTCCTATTTATTATTTCTCTCCTAGTTTTTTTTTTATTGATTTCCTTACTTTTATTGCAACTACTTATTTTATTTTCACAGATTAATAACCTTTGTTTTCCTTATCTTTATTTCCTTCGAAGTGTAGAGGGTAGCTAACATAAATGTCACTTTTGTTTGAAGTCACAAAGAAAAAGTTTAAGTTTCTCCTTGTTCCTACAAGATTTAACTTTCCTGCTATCAAAAAGATGGATATTGATACTGGATCATTAAGAAAACCAACTCTGATACCAGGGCAATAATTTTATTGAGAGTCTCTAGAGTTTCCTTAGATAGATTTTTTTGCGGTGCTGCTTCTATATTGTGAAAAATAATTGTTTTTGGGTATTCTCATTGATTTTTTTTTTTTTTAGTATTTTAATTTAAAATAATGAAAAATTTCTCCCACTTTATAGACATTGAAAAATAAATTTTGCCTCTCTTCATTTAATTAGGGCCATTTATATGACTTGAATAAAGTTAGCCAGTAAAATAATCTAAATAGTGAGGTTATATGGTAAAATATTGAAGAAGTAAAACTTTGAGATATTAATAATTTCTTAGTTTTTATTAAATTCTTTTTCTTCCTTAGAAAGTCAAAGCCTGTTTAAATCAAAGCTCTGCTAGCCACGTTTTTCAAGGTGCAGTCATCAAGGCAAGGCAAATATTGAAACATATAGAGCAAGGAGAAGAAAGGTCTTAATTCAAGCTTGTTCTGTGGTACATTTAATGAAAATCACATATGCTCTACAGCTCCAGTGTTTTCCAGTATTTTTCTAGTTCTGTTTTCCTTTATAAGAGAAATGAATATAATTAGTAGACAAAATCAGATAAAATTAGCATAATCAAAAGTATGTCGAAACTTCATAATAATTACGTGAAAACTAGCTTTAAAATAATTTCCTTCCCCTCTTATATATTTGTATTTATCCAACATCGCATAGATGGGAAGCAAATGTTGTTTAAGTGAGGAATATAACTTTTAAGCTGTGGAGCATATGTTTGCCTATGACAAACGTATCATATATATATTTTTACTGAAGAACTAGAACTAAACTAAATTAAACCTAACCCTTATACAGACAAGAGACATAAAACAAAAATAGTTACGATGTTCAAGTCCGTATTTAGGGGGAGTTACAGAGTTTGAGCCCCCCCACCCCTTCAGAAAACTGATTGACAGCTAAAATGTAACAAAAATAAATATGCACCAACTTTTGATGTTTTTTTAAGTTTTTTTTTGTACCCCCCCGCAACACGAAAAATATTCTGGATACAGCCCTGACTATATTTCACCCTTATTATAAATCTCAACACTCTGGTTGTTCGACTTTGTTTAGTTCTTCTTCCTCTTTGTCTGTAAATAAGTATGTACTACTGTAATTAGTATATATTACTAAAGGGTAATTCTGGTAATTCGCCCCTTCTCAGACAGAGTATAAAGCAAATAATTTCATATTGCACTTGATGGGAATTAACTGAGGAAGTTGGTCAAAATCATGGTAGAACCATCTCAGTCTGAAGAGACTGGCCATCAATTCTTACTATAGAAAAATTGAATATGTAAGCACAGCTAAAACTCACTTTGCATAATTAGCCAGTTTTGAGGCTTGATTTAATCTTTTTTTCCACCGAAGGATTTCAGCAACTCAAAACAATTTCTTGTACAAGATACATGGCTTGAGAACCAGAATTACGTCTTAGTAAGTTACAGCAGTATTGATAAGTAAGTAGTTCGTAATAATACATCGTTTTTAAAGCTATTTCCCATTTTTTTGTGTCGTTCCGGCCCAAAGGTGGTAAATTTTGATATTTGCCTGGATTGTTTATTATTATTGTTATTATTATTATGTTTTTTACTCGAGTGCTGGTTCAATAGGTTTGCCTATAGTAAAATAAACTAAAACCATAAACTAAGAAATCAAAATCACATTTCGTAACAAAACAATATATTTCAATTTATATTTCAGTAAAAAACAAAATTAGATTCATTTGATCCTGTCTTTGTCTATCTGAGCTATCAAATATCAGCTGTAGTAACTAAAAAGTTGTTGTGTGAAATTGTTGTGTAAAAATTGGATATACATCCCATTTCTTAAAACAGTTGATTCGATTGGTTGCATCAGTTATCTCCTAACTTATTTGTTTCTTCAGTACTAAAGTCTATTTTCTAAGAATGTCTTGCGTCTTCTTTTCCTACTTAATGTAATAATTAGAAATAAGAGGATTTGACATCAAAATTAATTTTCACTGTATCTTGAATGGCATCAATCCATCCTTTTACAAACAACAGTTGTTAAATTGAAACAGATCTTTCATTTTTTTGGTTTTCATATAAAATTCATGCTGTGTAACATATCACCAATTGAATTAGAACAGCCAAAATGTGCGTTAAAATCCCACATAAACTTCCATGAGCCGAGTTATCAATAATATTTTGTTTTAAGTCTTTGTTTGCTCATCTAGATATACAGCATGAAGGGAAACTGGGTATCACTTAATCAGCCCAATTATAAGGATCATAAATGCATTTTTAGAAGAAGCATTTTTAGTTCCTCCCCTTGAGTTACCTCCATCCCACAACGAACAAATTGATTATCACAAACTGGGTATCAATCAATCAGCCAAATTATTAGTAACGTAAATGTATTTTTAGAAGAAGCATTATCAATTCCTCCCGTTGAGTTTTCTCCATCCCACAACGCACAAATTGAGATTTTATCTTCTTCCTATAAGTCGTAAATTAATTTTGTCACAAGAAAGCAATTTCTAATTTGGCTTATTGTCTACAAATATTACTAAAGTTTAACAGATTTCAAATTTGAACCAGCCTTTTTAGAATAAATTGTGTTAGTGTATTCTGCTTCAGCACTTTAAGCAGAATTGTGGTAAATTGTAAGACGTTCAGTTTTAATTCTGTTATTATTTAATTTTAATTTATCGTTGATTGATTTTAATAGCGCCGTTTTAATTTCAAACAGAACGTAATTTTGCTTACAATCCTGTACAGATATGTCGCTGATGATTTCTTATGTTCATGCAATTTTTATATTTTTGTGTGTGCTTTTTACTGCTCCAAAAGTAATATTTCAAGTTATAATATGTAAATTTATCGAGGGGGGTTAGTCAGACAAACATTACTTCTTGGGGATGTCTTCTTCAAAATCTGCCTTTGTCTGTGTAAGCAAATGAATATGATCTTCTATACTAAATTTGTAATTTTTTGCTGTGCTATGTTAGTGATTTGTCATTTTTGCTATGCTATTCTTACAATTTATGATTTCATTTTCAGGTGCTATACTATTCATACCTATTTAAAGGGCGTCCATAAACGCTTTTTATCTAGAGTAAGAGTTAAGAATACTTTGTTTTCAGATTCAGAATAGATCTGTTGCAGAATTTTATATTTTGTATTTAATTTTGTTCTTCCAAGAAAGAATCGCAATGTCCTCCTAGTACCACCCCCCCCCCATTCCCGTGGATGCCCATAAACTGTGCTTTTAAAAAGTAAAAAATGTAAGTGCTTTGTTTTATGTATCTAATTTGATATAAGGCTTGGTGTTAGTTTTATAGCTAGGACAGTGTGATTATGGTGATTGGAGGCTCTTTTTTTTATAGCAAATACAAAGTGGTTATTTTAAGAAATGAACCAGGTTTTCCAAGCAAGAGGTCGAGACAAGGGCGAATGCTAGGATCCAAAGAAGGATGGGTTGTGGTATAACTAACAAGATAAAGTAATGAAATGATAATATCTAATGGAGAGGTTGTCCTAAAATCAAGTAAGGGCACCATCTGACAGGGAACCGTCAAAGCCAGGGTCCATGAGACTCTACTTGGGGAAGGAAAAGGGGCTCATTCTTCTCTAAGATTTTGAAAGTAAAGAAGATTTGTGAATAAAAGTCGACAATTTGAAATTTTTGTGAACAATAGGGTCTTCCTAGTATGTAGCCTTGCTTAAATTTTGGATGTCTCGTCATATTTGAAGTGAAACCAGAGCCTGTCACTCCCTTTGGCTATAGCATCTTCATTGTGTTGGATGAATATACTTTGCTGAAACTGCCGAAATACTTCTTTTGACAGATGGCTCTTTTGAGAGTATCACAGGTCAAATTATGGTCACTTTTGTTTTGTTGTGTTGGTTGTTTGCTATATTGAGCCAAATATATGAGTGATTTTGTATGCACCGTCTATGTTTAGTATTTTCGTTAGACCTCAAAAGTAAAACAAATGTTTTATTTTTACTAACAGAAATTAGCGTCTTTGACCAAGTGTGACTCCAATTCCAAAATTTTTTGGGAAAGAGAACGGAGAGGATTTTACCATTCCTTAACGTAGAAATTTAAAAATAAAAAGTTATTTCTTCAGAAAAACCAGGCCAATCTAAGGTCATAAATGTGTCAACAATGGTGAGAAAATTGCACGCAATTATGGAAATCTTGTAGTTCATTTTTTATGATTGCTTCAGCAATTATCAATTTATTGCTTAAAACAGACAAAACTAGTACCTGTTTGCTCATATTCTGTTTTTAAAAATCAAAACTAAAAGAGAATGATATTATTTTCATATTTATAATTTTTCAACGAAAAGACTGCCTCTGTAAATTAGATTTTCAAAAAGAGAAAGAACACAAGTAGATTTTACTCCTGTGCACACCAAAGTGTCTGTCCAGACCTAAGTTTCCCGACAGCTCCCCTTCATGCATAAGATTGGATGCTTGTTTTTAGTAAATTACTGCAAAGTACGATCTCTAGAACTCTAAATTGTACCAATCAGGAAGCTTTAGCGTAAGAGGAGCGGTTGCAAACATGTACGGCCGGATCGCTTGAAAACAAGAACAAAGAAAACTAGGTTCGAGTTCATTGGAAAAAAGCTTTAAAAAAGCAGAACTTATTGTTATTGTTATTATTGTTAATAATAATTGTTAATTCTAATAGCCACAAGAGGCACTCAAGTTACCTATAATAAATTTAACATTCCGATATATGACCTATTCTTTCTATCAGTAAAGGAAGTATTTGTCCAAGGAGTTGAAATCAATATTAACATCGGGTGGCATAAAGTTTCAGAAACCAGCGTCTAATTGCAAACCCTCATGGATTTCAAAGCTCATGGTAGTTCATGTTGGCTCTAAACAAGTATAGAAATAAGGAAAATAAGTTGAATTAAGAGCCTCATTCACGTAACCTGTTCAAAGAACAGATTATTCAAGCGTCTGATATATATTCTCGTCGACAATCCAGCGCTCGAGTAATTCTCTTACAACATAAATATCGTCTTCAGTCAACCTAACAAAATTTTATGTCATCTCTCTGTCACTACTTTTTCTATACTGATTATCGAACAAAGTAAGAATCAAACGAAGCTAAGTATTCTTTTCATAGGAGGAGAAACGACTCGTCAAAATTTGAAAATTATTACCAAATCAAACTATTATATTAGAAGCTAGAATCTAACGAAGGTAAGGATTTTTCTTTTTATGGTAAAGGTTGAGAAGCGACTCTTCAAAACTTGGAGATTGTTACCATATCAAGTTATTGTGTTAGAAGCTAGAATCCAACGAAGCTAAAGGTTTTTTTTGACGTATGAAACAAAGAGAAGAGAGCTATAATAAAATAAAAAATCAAATAGGTGAGAAAAACGAGGATTTTATCAGCCATTAGCAAACCATGAAAACAAAAACAAAGAAAATATTTCGACAAGGACCTCCACCAAGTCGTCCTCACTGGTCAGAAAAAGCAAAAAGCAAAAAAAAATTATTTTTAATAAAAAACTTGATCTCTCTGTTTCTTTCAAAACTGAACAAAAAGTTGAACATTTTTTCAACTCAGGAAGGGATAAAACCGACCCTATACTGGGTAGTTGCGTTCAAAGTCCCGTGTTCACTTGGGAAGTTTTACATTGGTAGGACCCATCAACAACTGGGGGAATGATTGTATGAACACAAAACTTCAATAGATAAGTCCCTGAGGCTTGAAGATAAAAATGACAATTTTAATTCTGCTTTGGCTCTCAATATATTTGAAACCCTGATCATTTAGTTCTTTTTGAAGAGACAACTTTAATATATACTGTAAATGGCCTATCGCAATATTCTAGAGAAGTAATTGAGATAAAAAATATATAAATAGAAATTTTGCTATAAATAGAGATACAGGACATATTTCGTTGATCCCAATTTATAATAGCTTAATATTAAAAATTCAATCAGTATTTTTCCCCAGTCTAATTTAAGACAACCTGTCCACATATCTAATGAAAATTGAGGTTGTAGGCAAGCAAAATCTATTGCTAAGCAAAGAATATTTGTCCAATCCAATTGGTGAATTGTCTTTTACTGATTCAGACTATTTTTTTGATTCAGTGTCTTTTTTCTTCTTGTAGAGTTCACTTCAGAAAGTTAGATCTCGTCTTTTTTTTTTTCTTACCCCTGAGGACAACTCGGCAACTTTGTTTTGTTTTTATAGTTCGCTGCTGGCTGATGAAATCCACGTTTTTCTCAACCATTTAATTTTTTTTTTCATTTATTATGCCCTTTCTTCTATTTTTTTCATATGGCATGTATAGCCAATGTGGCCTTAGAATGTATTTGTATCTTTTATGGCAAAGGGGGGGGGGGAGAATCCCCTTGTCAAAGTTTTAAAAATTTAGAATTGAACGAAGCTAAGGACTTTTTTTTTACAGCAAAGGAGGAGAAGTGACTCGTCAAAATTGAAGATCATTACCAAATCAAGTTATCATTTTAGAGGCTAGAACCGAAAAGAAGCTAAGGAATTTTATATGGTAAAGGGGGGAGAAGCAACTCGTCAAAATTTGTTGGTAATTACCAAATCAAGTTGTCATATTAAGAAGCCAGAATCGAAGGAAGCTAATGATTTTTTTTATGATAAAGGGGGAGAAGCCCCTTGTCATAATTTGGAGATAATTACCAAATCAAATCAGACGCAACGCTGTACCGTTGCCTATAGTAAAGGCCATACGGCTCCAATGTTTTATTATTTTTTTTCCTAGAGGCACTTCTTACGAAAGGGGTCGTCGTAGAAACTTCGAATGGGGCTCATTTGATTGGAAATCGAGAGTTCTAGTCCTTTTTTTAATAGTCGAAAATGATTGGCGGGCAACTAGCCCTCCCCCCCACGCCCATCATTCCCCCAAAAACATCCAATCAAAATTTTGAGATAGCTATTTTGTTCAGCGTATTTGATTTCCACATAGAAAATATATTTTTGAGGAGGACACTCCCCCAAAACCCTCAGGGCAAGGGTTTTAAGTTATGCCCTGGGGGCATATAAGGTTTTTATAGAAGGCGTTGTCGTAGAAACTTCAAAACAGGCTCATTCGATTGGAAATTCGAAGGGTTAGTGCCCTTTTTAATAGTCGAAAGTGATTGAAGGGCAAATAGCCCCCCCCCACGCCCATCATTTCCCCGAACACATCCAATCAAAATTTTGAGATAGCCATTTTGTTCAGCGTAGTTGATTTCCAAATAGAAAATAGGTTTTTGAGGAGAAAACTTCCCCACAACCCTCAGGGCAAGGGTTTTAAGTTATGCCCTGGGAGCATTTAACGTTTTTATAGAAGGTGTTGTCGTAGAAACTTCAAAAAAGGCTCAATCGATTGGAAATTCAAAGGGATAGTACACTTTTTAATAACTTAAAGTGATTGGAGGGCAACTAGCTCCCCCCCACGCCCATAATTCCCCCAAACACATCCAGTAAAATTTTAAGATAGCCATTTTCTTCAGCGTAGTTGATTTCCACATAGAAAATATGTTTTTGAGGAGGACAATCCCCCACAACCCATAGGGCAAGGGTTTTAAGTTTTGCCCTGGGGGCATATAAGGTTTTTATAGAAAGCGTTGTCGTAGAAACTTCAAAACAGGCTTATTCGATTAGAAATTCAAAGGGCTAGCGCCCTTTTTAATAGTCGAAAGTAATTTGAGACCAACTAACCCCCCTCTCACGTCCACCTTTTCCCCAAACACATCCAATCAAAATTTTGAGACAGCCATTTTATTTAACGTAGTTTAAAGTTCTGGAAATTAGGTCTTTGAGGATGACAACTCCTCCACAGCCCTCAGGGAAAGGGTTTTAATTTAAGGATTCTCCGTATCCTTCATATTATTTCTTATTTAAGGGATGCTCGTATAAACTTTAGAGAGGGCTCATTTGACTCTAAATTGAAAGTTCTTGTTCACTTTCTAAGATGTAAAAGTGATTGGAGGGCAACAAGCCCCCCCCTCCTCCACGCCCTAAACGCGTCAGATCAAAATTTTGAGCTAGATATTTTGTTAAAATAGTTCAAAGTTCTGATAACAAAAAACTCTGGTCACGACACAGCCCACTAGGACCCTGGGGTAGGCGTTGTAAGTCCTGCCCTGGGGGCATATAAACAATCAAACAATCATTAAATAAACAATTAATGCAAACAAACGTACAATAAATATTAATGTAAATTAATTAAAAAATTTAGTTTTTTAAATTAATTCTCTTATGTTACTAAGTTTTAGACAATAGAAAACTAAAGGTCATAACAGCAATAAGGTTTCGATGTTTCATTGGTTTTTAGTTGTGCACTAAGATTAGTGAAAACAGGGCCACAAACGGGAAGGTTGTCCACAGCCAGCCCCGTCCGCCCACCCTTTAGGATTAAACTCGACCCCCTAATATCATCTCATTTTTAGCGCAAATGTGAGGATAGCCTTATATAGTGCTTGTTAATTCTTATCTCTTTTGTAAAGTTATTTAAGTTTTTTTAGTTAATTTGTTTCTGTTACTAAGTTTTAGACAATAGAAAACTAAAGGTCATAAGGGCAATAAGGTTTCGATGATTTATTGTTTTTTAGTTGTGCACTAACAGTGATTAGTGATTAAAGATTAGTGAAAACAGCGCCAGCAACGAGAAGGTTGTGTACAGCCAGCTCCGTCCACCCACCCCTTATCATTAAATCTGACCCCTCCTCCCATTTATAGCGCAAACGGGAGGATAGCGCTATGTAATGCAACGATCATATAATTCTCTCTAGATACTAAAAAAAAAAAATTCTGTTTGTAGATTTTTCTTCCATATAAAAGGATTTCCTCATTCCCATGAAGGCAATAAGGTTTCGATGTTTTATTGTTTGTAATTATTTTATTGTTTTGTCAGAGACAACGCTGTAGCGTTGCCTATAGTAAAGGCCATACGGCTCCAATGTTTCATTATTTGTTTATTTATTATTATTTTTTTTTCCCAGAGGCACTTCATATGGAAGGGGTCGTAGTAGAAACTTCAAAGGAGGATCATTCAATTGGAAATTGAGAGTTCTAGTGCCTATTTTAATAGTCAAAAATCATTGAAGGGCAACTAGCCCCCCCCCCATGCCCATCTTTCCCCCAAACACATCCAATCAAAATTTTGAGATAGCCATTTTGTTAAATGTAGTTGACTTCCACATAGAAAATATATTTTTGAGGAGGACACTCCCCCTAACCCTCAGGGCAAGGGTTTTAAGTCATGCCCTTGGGGCCTATAAGGTTTTTATAGAAGGTGTTGTCGTATATTTTTTGACAAACTTTGTTTGTGGAGTTTTTTTTTATTAATTAGTTGTAAAGATGGTGGATGCAGTAAATGTGTTAGAAGTAGAATAGTCAGCACCAAGAAGGATTTTGTAGATATTTTCGAGAGGAACTGTCTGTGTATCGTTTTGGCTACCCGTCTGACTAACCGTGTTACAAACAGTGAATTGTACAAAATATGTGATTTTATTCGTCTATCTAGGGTTACAGCGAGAGAAATGTTGAGATGGGTAGGACACAATCAGTGAATGTAGGATAAGAGATCCCGATAAAATTATTCTTTTCGGCCAACCATCTGGGTCTAAACGATAAGCAGGTCATATCCAAATAAAGTAAGAGGAGGTCATAAGGAAAGATTTTAGAAAAACTAGAACTTTTTGTGAGGAAACAAAGAGGGATGCTTTGAATGGGTGGGAAGTGTAGGAAGAGCGTGCATAGCTGTTTTGGCCTCAGATGGCTTGATACTGTAGTGAATTGTTAGCAGTAGTAGTAGTAGTCGTAGATTTTGACAAATGTATCGTCCCTTTTCAAAGCTTTAGTGACTTGACGCTTCTATACGAAGGGATTTTTCATAGGGATAGGAACAAGCAAGCAAACAGGAAACGGGATGTAAATTGACCGTCTTCTGTCAGAACTTAGACTCACAATTGTTTTTAAGGATTGTTGTAGGAGAATACTTTTTCTAGAAGGACACTGTTATGCTTTCTGTTATCCCTCCTTTATTTAGTTTCCACTTTTTTAAAACGTTGTTAGCATAGAAAAAATATATACGTTTACCGCTTAAGCAATTATCAGTGCACAAAATTATGCTTTGTAGAGATTATATTTTCCCAAAAATGTCTTAACAGAAAATGAAGAGCTTTCAGACTATATTTTGAGCCATCCTTCCCGTTGGTGAGGCCTAGGTGATCTTCTTGACCACCCCTGTAAGTTGTGAAACTGAAATTTTTTCTCAGTTCAGTTGGTTTTGATTTCGCATCTGTCATCAGTGAAAATTTATTTTAGTGTTTTTAGTTAACCACAGAGGCACAAGACTTTGCTGTGCAGCCTTTTTAGAATCAATAAACACAGACGTGCCCCTATTCAGTTTCATGTTTTTCTTACACCCATTTCATATTCAGTTTCACCCATTTTCTGCCACCCATCTCCAAATTGAAACAGTAGTTTTTGCCAACCAGCATCAATGTTAATCCGTTCAGTTGGGAAGCTTAGAGAAAATTTCAACAACAGCTGATGACCTCGTTGTCAGATAACCCAGACATCAAGAACTACTAAGACTTCTAAATTGAAGACGCTTTTTAGGAGATATTATCATTAGAGGCTGTTATCATTACTGTTCTTAGTTGAGTGGTTGTTGCGCAAGGTTCAGAATCGTTTGTCTGACTAGCGCGGGGTTCGATCTTGGTTTTAATAGGTTATTTGGCTTATGATTGATATCAGTGGCATAAAAATGTAATCTCAGCCAGAGTTGACCTTTTTTAGGTTGAAGCCAAACTGTGTGAAATTCTTCAAGATTTCAATTATGCTTGGAGCCAGTGTTTACCACCTGGAAAAGAGCCCCCCCCCCCCCCTCCCCCTCCGTTAATTATTCTATGTTTGTCTCCAAAAATATTCTGAGCTAAAGATTCACCTTGCAGAGTTTGGACAGGGTGAAATCAATGGTGCAGTCAGGATTTAATATTTGCTACACTGTCTAAGGTACAACTAGTATCTATAGGATAAAAGGAAAACGCATCACAGGTTTTCTACAGTAAAAAAATAGTTTGAACATATTAAAATTATAAAACCTTGTATCAACACAAAGTGAGAAACAGAGAAGGGAAAACAAGAAGAAAACGGACTTTGAGAAACAAAATTCCGTGTCTTCGTCTGCTTTTCCACTTTGAAAAATATCCCTGCTTTGCGATTATCTTAAAAGCTTGAGAAATCTAGATCCTAAATTATAGCCCATGACAGCTGACCCGTGACCAATATGCAGACGAATAAAAATAATCAATTTGTAAAAAAATGAAACGAACTAATGAAGATAAAAATTCGAACATTTCTGTTAAAAATTGGGAGGAAAATTTAAAGTTGTAAGAGTCCTCGCTATACCAGTGTTACCGGATATCTAGTTTAAAGTTGCACCACCATAAAAGTGAAAATGGACAGAGAGTGAAATTTTTCTAGTGAAAAATATCCAAATGAACTATTTTACAAAAATGTACATTGATTCAAAAATTACAATGCACAATTACCTCAGAAAATGTCCAGATTGTGCAAATACCCCGTCTGGGAATTCTGTGTCATACGAATCCATTGGATGGACTATGTTCTTTAATAATGTTTGAAAAGATTTGTCTTTTTATTAAATTATTCTCATTTTATGTGCTATTGATGGCTATTTTACATTTCAAGGTAAGGAGGGGCTATCAAACTCTTGAACATATGGGTCTTCAAACCGAGGTAGTATTTTGAATCTGATATTTTTTTTTAATGTTAATACACCACACTTAGCAATTAAAACACTTTTTTTCAATTCTCTCGGGAACAGGGAGCTTGATAGAATGAAATATTATTTTTAAGAAGAAGAAAAAGTTGTGTTAAAGCTTGTTTGTTAATTTTAATTTTTCGTCACAGTTCTTCATATGTTGACAGAAAAAGTATCGTCTTTGTGAAATGAGTTTAAATCATTTCAAATGCAGTTTCCCAATTGATATTTCTTACATCATTCGTAGTCAAGAATTTTATTTTCAAGTTGAATAAAATTATAGTTCGCATTCACTACTATACAGCTTCAGCCTTTAGTTGGATTCTGAAATTGATAGCCGACAAATTGTGTCTACAGCTGAATTGTAAGTTTGCAGATTTTTTTTTTTCTTTTGCTGTTTTTACATAGAATTTTCTTAATGTTCAATACTAAATTGTTGAACACCTGATAGAGTAAAGAAAATATAATATTTATTAGAAAAATTTTACCCCCTCCCCCCTAAAAAAAAACCTTTTATTGGGACAAAGTTTAGCTATAGACTAAGCTATGTACAAGGTTGGGGAATTAAAGATTGAAATGGAAGTTACCCCAAAAATATGATTTATGAAAAAATTGTAAATTATTACCTACAGGGGGGGGGGGAGGAGATAGAGGGCAATCATTTTTAAATGATAATACCTCATTTTTTTATTGAAAGCGGGGATGCCAAAAAGATAATTATTTTTTTCATTTAAAATGGAGACGGAAGATAAATGAAGAGAAAGAAAAAGGGGCTTTATCTAGACTTCGGCGCCGCGCTGACAGATCGACCGAACGACGTCGACGAGAAGCCCGGTAGACCACCACTGAAGTGTGGCTACGCTGCTGGAGCACTGGCAGAATCGGTGGCGTTCGGCTGACTTTAAATTTATTTTGTGGCGACTCTCTATTGCGCCAACCGCAAAGTCGGAGCTTTTCTTTCTCGTGTGGTCTAGTATTTCAATTTTTGGGATTAGGAATCAAGCAAGGCTTGCACTATCCTTGAATTTTCAGGCATTTACCCGAAAATCTATGCGTCACCCCAAAACAAATTCGGTTCTCCGAATCCCCAAAATCACGTAATCACAGTGCCACCCCTTGCGATTTACCACCAATGACTTTCCCTGCCAAATATTACTTTGCATAGCATAATTCTTCACTACTCTCTTGTTTGTTAATTTTCGTCTCTACTCTTACTTTGCTTAAGAACCAGACAGATGCAATATGCAATTGCAAATATTGCAACATACACAGTTCTTCATATGTTGACAGAAAAAGTATCGTCTTCGTGAAATGAGTTTAAATCATTTCAAATGCAGTTTCACAATTGCTATTTCTTACATCATTCGTAGACAAGAATTTTATTTTCAGGTTAAATAAAACTATAGAACGCATTCACTGCTATACAGCTTCAGTCTTTAGTTGGATTTTGAAATTGATAGCCGACAGATTGTGTCTACAGCTGAATTGTAGGTTTGCAGAATTTGTTTTTCTTTTGCTGTTTTTAGATAGAATTTTCTTAATGTTTAATACTAAATTGTTGAACACCTGATAGAGTAAAGAAAATATAATCTTTATTAGAAAAATTTTTTCCCCTCCCCCCCAAAAAAAACCCTTCTATTGGGACAAAATTTAGCTACAGACTAAGCTGTGTACAAGGTTTGGGAATTAAAGATTAAAATGGAAGTTACCCCAAAAATATGCTTCATGAAAAAATTGTAAATCATTGCCTACAGGGGCGGGAGAAAGAGGGCTATCATTTTTAAATGATAATACCTCATTTTTTTTATTGAAAGCAGGGATGCCAAAAAGATAATTATTTTTTTCATTTAAAATGGAGATGGAAGAAAATGATATCAAATTCACTGGAAAACCATTGAAATATTTTCATCGACCCAGTGCCTGGCACTTGTTCATTGTCTTGGGTATTTTGCGTCATTTAAATGTATTATTTAGGCATTATATTTAAATGATAATATCTCAAAATTTTTATTGGAAGCAGGGATACCAAAAAGTTTTTTTTTTGTTTAAAGCAGAGACGGCATCCTATCAAGGTGGTATCCAGAGCGGGAGGGAGGGGGGTAGTGAGCTATCTTATTTAAATGATAATACCTCGTTTTTTTTTAAAGCAGGGGTGCCAATAAGTTAATTATTTTTTTTTATTTAAAGTAGAGACGGTATCCTATCAAGTTGGTATCCAAAGGGGGGGGGGACATAGGGAGTTTTTATACTTAAGTGATAGTACCTTGATTTTTTTTTTATTGAAAGCAGGGATGCCAAAAAGTTGAAAAATCTACAAAAATTAACAAGATTTTCGTGAGTTATACTTGATACAGCACTTGTATAGTTTTGTCGTCCAAAGGGAAAGGCAAATATGCGTCCAACCCATTGTTTTTCTTTTTGATGAAACTTTTCAAAGTTTACTTTGAAAACACTCATTCATAAGTACGAGGCAGATTCACACTAAAACAAATTGCTGTAACAAAAGCGATATCAACATCCCCACCTAACGTTGTGCTCGAGTGACAATGGTGCCCTTGGTCCAGTGCCCAAGTTACATTAAAAGGCCAGGTCATAATGAAAACTTTCAATTTTTGAGGTTCAAGAAGGAGTCTTTGACAGTCTTATGACCTCAGGGTACTATATGTCGCAACGTTCTTACGTATCTACAGTGGTTTAAGAAGTTCTATCACCCCAAAAATGATGACCAAAAATATGAACAAATATAACAAATGTAACATTTGGAATATTATAACACTTTTTTCAAAGCTTTGAAGAAAAGCAAAAAAGGCTAAATACCCCTAACTACGCTTGAAAGCTATTTTAAAAAGAAACTCTTTGGAGATTTCAATTGATATGACCATAGCAGAAGCTTTGAGCCTGGGTGGGGACGAAAGAGTAGTCTTTGAGTATTTTGACTACAGGTGACGTATGTTGCGACTTCCTTAAATTTGGTAATTTTTGTGAACATTTGAAAATCAAAGCTTAATCTCAATAATAGATGCTAAGTCAAATAACATTTTGCTTGGAATAATAGAGACGAACTGTGAAGAATATCTCAACATCTTCTTGGAGCTAGTTTTGTCTGCATATTATATCATTTAATTTTATTTAAAACGAATGAGCTTTTCTTTTTTTACCTAAGAAAATAGCTGGGAATTCATTTTTCTTCATAGCGAATAAACCAATACGTGTTTTTTGTTTCATTGTAATTGAAGTGTTCTCATGTGAAGTGTTCATCATGCATATTTCAATTTGATAAATTTACTCCTTTTAGGTGCAGTTTATAATTTAGCTGATACTAAGTATTTATGACTTTGTAATTTGGAATGAATCCCCAAAAGAAAAAATGAGCAATATCCAAAAGAGCAGCCAGAAGCAATAAAAAAAAAGGAGCAGTTCAGCCTTAGCCTATATGATGTATTCTATAAAGAAACCAAAAAAAAATTAAAACATATTTTTTTAAATTGTAATTGAAAACCAGTTATTAATACAAGGAAGGCTTCTTAGGAATGCAAAAGAGCAAAAAAAACAACAATCAATATCAAAGTCCCCCATTTCATCTGTTTTAAAGGTGACAAAACAGATATGGGCAATAGGCATTATGAAAAAATTAAACTTCTAATTCAAAAATTATATTCATAGTTTTAACCCAGATAACTGAAGAATTTTGTTATACGGTATTTTGAAATTTTGTGTGCAATAATGCTCAATGAGAAAACACTACTAATTTTGATAATTAATTATGTTAAGAATATATAGCTAATAGATACTTCAACTATTATGCAAGGGTTCTGAAACGCCACAACCATTTCGTTTCTACCAGATTTCGACTTCTCTTGATGAATAACGAAGAAGACTAGTTTCCAGGCAGGGACTTGTGAAGTTTTGAACTCATGAATAGGCTCGAATCTGTTGTAAATTTAAAATGTGATTTGAGAAAGATTGATGAAAATAATAAAAATTGCGGTCAACATTGGTGGCGCTGACGGTGCGCCGCTTACATCTTACCAGATGCGCGGCGCGCTGACTTTGGAGTAGAAAAGGGGGTGCCTGGACGGAACGAACACACTGCTGCCATCTATAATCAAGTCTAACGGGACAGGGTCTATGACACCTCCTTCAAGGTCAATCAGGGATGTTTCTAAGCCTATTGAATAAGAAGGGAGTGACGTCACAGTCAGATTATTGATCTACGAAGGGGACTAGATTTCTGGGAAATTGATTACATAATCGACGGGGAATTCTATACTGATCTACGAAGAGGAAAGGATTTCTGGGAAATTGATTTGCATAATCGACGGGGGATTCTATCATGAGGGGATTTCATTTTTAAATCTGGCTTCTCTACTTTAGTGACAGAGATAAATTAATATTCCATTTTTAAATATTCCTTCTCTGGTCTTTAGGTCTGAGAGATAAATATTAATATTCTATCGAATCCATAATAGTGTAACTAGGAACACCTTAGATTTATTATAAATTCATGCGAGATCAAGACTGATCGAATATATTTTACACGGGAAATGGTTTCCTGGGAGTTTTAAATGTGACAGCGCAAAAAGATGCCGACACAAAGGAACACGCAGAAATTACATTTAGGGGATTGTTTGGGCGAAAACAAATTAATCAACATTTTAGGAATTATTTGGGCGAAACAGCTTGAGAAATTTTAGAGGAAAATTTGGGGTGAAACTCTGTTGTCGTTATAATACACAAATTCCATTTGAACAGTGTTGTAAGGTCCCTAACCCCAAGGGCCCCCCTCAACACAACTTATTACCCCCCCCCCTCCCACTCATTTTTTAAATATTTTTTTTTGCAGGCTTGAGACGTAGAAGGGCTCCGCCCCCCCACCCAAGTTTTTTGCCCCCCCCCCTCCCACATTTTTTTCTAATACCTTTTTTTTGCGGGCTTGATACACAGAAGCCCCCCCTCAACCCAACTTTTTGCCCCCCCCCCCCCCGAATATATCATTTCAGATCAAGTTCTCTTCTTAAAATTCCCCCTAAACTTATTTTATAAGAAGAAGTACTCATCTTTTTCACTCCCAACAATACTTTACGACTTTTTTGCATACCCCAACATCAAGTAATACTTTTCAAAAGGCTTTATTATATCTTTTCAGAACAAGTTCTTCACGTAATGTCCCTCCTAAACTTATTTTATAACTTGAAGTACTCATACTTTTCACTCCCAAAGATACTTCACGACTTTTTTAATACCCCACCAAGCCATACTTTTCGAAACGCTTTATTATATCTTTTCAGAACAAGTTCTTTACGTAATGTCCGTCCTAAACTGATTTTACAACTTGAAGTACTCATCCTTATCATCCACAACTTTACATAATGGCTTTTTGAATACCCCACCAAGCAATACTTTTCAAACGACTTTATTATATTATTTCAGAACAAGGTCCTTTCTTAATATTCCTCCTAAACCTATTTTACAAGTTGAAGTACTTATCCTTATTCACCCACAACTTTACCTTACGGGTTTTTGCATACCCCAACAACAAGCAATACTTTTCAAAACGCTTTTTTTATATTTTTTCAGAACAAGTTCTTTTCTTAATATCCCTCTTAAACCCATTTTACAAGTTGAAGTACTCATCCTTTTTACACACAACTTTACTTTATGGCTTTTTTGAATACCCCAACATCAAGCAATACTTTTCAAAGGCTTTTTTATTTTTTTTTTCAGAACAAGATATTTGCGTAATGTCCCTCCTAAGCCAATTTTACAACTTGAAGTACTCATCCTTTTCACCCAAAACTTTACTTTACAGCTTTTTGAACACCCCAACACCAAGGAATACTTTTTCATTGGCTTTATTTTATCTTTTCATAACAAGTTCTTTATGTAATGTCCCACCTAAACCAATTTTACAACTTGAAGTACTCATCTTTTTCACCCACAACTTTACTTTACGACTTTTTACATACCCCAACACCTAGCAATACTTTTCAAAAGGCTTTATTATATCTTTTCAGAACAATTTCTTTACGTAATGTCCCTCTTAAACCAATTTTACAACTTGAAGTACTCATCCTTATTACCCACAACTTTACATTACGGCTTTTTGAATACCCCACCAAACAATACTTTTCAAACGGCTTTATTATATTATTTCAGAATAAGGTCTTTTCTTAATACCCCTCCTAAACCTATTTTACAAGTTGAAGTACTCATCCTTTTTCACCCACATGTTTACCTTACGGCTTTTTGCATACCCCAACACCAAGCAATGCTTCAAAAAGCTTTTTTATATTATTTCAGAACAAGTTTTTTACGTGATGTCCCTCATAAACCAATTTTACAACTTGAAGTACTCATTCTTTTCACCCACAACTTTACTTTACAGCTTTTTGAACATCCCAAAACCAAGCAATACTTTCAAAAGGCTTTATTATATCTTTTCAGAATAAGTTCTTTACGTAATGTTCCTCCTAAAACCAATTTTATAACTTGAAGTACTCATCCTTTTCACCCACAACTTTACTTTACAGCTTTTTGAACACCCAACACCAAGCAATACTTTTCAAAAGGCTTTATTATATCTTTTCAGAACAAGTTCTTTACATAATGTCCCTCCTAAACCAATTTTACAACTTGATACTCATCTTTTACACCCAAAAAGTTACTTTGCGACTTTTTGCATACCCCAACACCAAGCAATACTTTTCAAAGGCTTTATTATATTTTTAAGAACAAGTTCATTTCTTAATGTCCCTCCTAAACCAATTTTATAACTTGAAGTACTCATCCTTTTCACCCACAACTTTACTTTATGGCCTTTTGAATACCCTAACACCAAGCAATACTTTCAAAAGGCTTTATTATATTTTTTTAGAACAAGTTTTTTTTCTTAATATCCCTCTTAAACCCATTTTACAACTAGAAACACTCATCCTTTTAACCCAAAACTTTATTTTACGACTTTTGTATACCCCAACACCAAGCCATACTTTTCAAAAGGCTTAATTATATTATTTTAGAACAAGTTCTTTTCTTAATATCCCTCCTAAACCTATTTTACAAGTTGAAGTATTCATCCTTTTCACCCACAACTTTACCTTACAGCTTTTTGAACACCCCAGCACCAAGCAATACTTTTCAAAAGACTTTATTATATCTTTTCAGAACAAGTTCTTTTCTTAATATCCCTCCTAAACCTATTTTACAAGTTGAAGTACTCATCATTTTCACCCACAGTTTTACCTAACGACTTTTTGCATATTCCAACACCAAGCAATACTTTTCAAAAGGCTTTATTAATTATTTCAGAACAAGTTCTTTTCTTAATATCCCTTCTAAACCAATTTTACAAGTTATACTACTCATCCATTTCGCCCAAAACTTTACTTTATGGCTTTTGCATACCCTAACACCAAGCAATATTTTTCAAAAGGCTTTATTATATTATTTTAGAACAAGTTCTTTTCTTAATATTCCTCCTAAACCAATTTTACAAGATGAAGTACTCATCATTATCACCAACAACTTTACTTTATGACTTTTTGAATACCCCAACACCAAGCAATACTGTTCAAAAGACTTTATTATATTATTTCAGAACAAGTTCTTTCTTAATATCCCTTCTAAACCAATTTTAGAAGTTGAAGTACTCATCCTTTTCACCCGCAACTTTACTTTATGGCTTTTTTGAATACCCCACAAGCAATACTTTCAAAAGGCTTTATTATATTTTTTCAGAACAAGTTCTTTTCTTAATATCCCTTTTAAACCCATTTTACAATAGTACTCATCCTTTCCACCCACAACTTTACTTTACGCCTTGTGCATACCCCAACACCCAGCAATACTTTTCTAAAGAATTTATTATATCTTTTCAGAACAAGTTCTTTTCCTAATATCCCTCCTAAAACTATTTTACAAGTTGAAGTACTCATCCTTTTCACCCAAAACTTTACTTTACAGCTTTTTAACACCCCAACACCAAGCAATACTTTTCAAAGTATTTGATTATATCTTTTCAGAACAAGTTCTTTCCTTAAAAAATAATATCCCTCCTAAACCTATTTTACAAGTTGAAATACTCATCCTTTTCATCCACAACTTTACCTTACGGCTTATTGCATACCCCAACACCAAGCAATACTTTTCAAAAGGCTTTATTATATTATTTTAGAACAGAATCTTTTCTTAATGTCCCTCCTAAACCAATTTTACAAGTTGAAGTACTCATTCTTATCGCCCAAAACTTTACTTTATGGCTTTTTGCATACCCCAACACCAATCAATACTTTTCAAAAGGCTTTATCATATTATTTCAGAACAAGTTCTTTTCTTAATGTCCCTCCTAAACCAATTTTACAAGTTGAAATACTCATCCTTTTCGCCCATAACTTTACTTTATGGCTTTTTGCAAACCCCAGCACCAAGCAATACTTTTCAAAAGGCTTTATTATATTAATTCAGAACAAGTTATTTTCTTAATGTCCCTCCTAGACCAATTTTACAAGATAAAGTATTCATTATTATCACCCACAACTTTACTTTATGACTTTTTGAATACCCCAACACCAGGCAATACTTTTCAAAAGACTTTATTATATTATTTCAGAACAAATTCTTTCTTAATATCCCTTCTAAACCAAATTTACAAGTTGAAGTACTCATCCTTTTCACCCACAACTTTGCTTTACGTCTTTTTTGAACACCACAACATCAAGCAAGGTTCCACTTCAGTTCAGGTTTTTCCCCAAAGCCATAAATTTAAGGTTTTCCTCCAAATTTTTGTAGAAGATAGAAAAAGTTATACATTGATCGTGAATATTTCACCATGACGATAAGGAGCTCCACTTTAATTCTGAGATTTTTCCCAAAGTCATAAAAAAATTTAAAATTCTGTTCTAAATTTTAGCGTTGAAGATAGGAAAAATTATACTATGATTGTGAATATTTTCCATGAAGATAAAAAGTTCCATTTGAATTCTAATTTTATCTATGAGAAGAAATAAGTTACAGATCAATTCTATTTTTCCAGAGACAATAAAAATTTTCTACTTCAATTCAGATTTTTCTCAAAGAGATTAAAAAATTTAAAGCACAGTTCCAAATTTTTCATAGAAGATAGAAAAAGTTATACTCTGATCGTGAAAATTTAGCTTAATTCTGAGTTTTACCAAAGAACTTACACTTCAATTCTAATTTCTCCAGAGAAAATAAAAGGCTTCCACTTCAGTTCCTGAGGTTAGGTTAGGCTAGCATACGTACGCGCGCGCACGTAGGCTAACCTAACCTATGGCTTTGGTATTTCTATGCAATAAGGTGAAATTTTGTGCTTATGTTAGTTTAATCATGTCATCAATATCAAATTGTCTCCCTCCTCGACACCTAGCTCTTTACGCTAAAGTTCGAATTCTGTCGGTTCCGTCTCCTAAGATATTAAGAAAATTAAGAATTAAAATAAAACTTTTATCTTCATATAAAATATTCACAATCATAGTATAACTTTTCCTATCTTCTATGGAAAAATTTAGAACAGAACTTAAAATTTTTTATGTCTTTTAGAAATTAAGAACTGAAGTGGAAGCTTTTTTTATTTTCTTTGGTAAATTTCAGAATTGAGCTAATTTTTTTCTTCTTTAAGAAAATTCAGAAGAGAACTTGAACATTTTGCACTTCTTCCAGAAAACTCAGGATTAAAGCGTAGCTCCTTATCGTCATGGCGAATTTTCACGATCAAAGTATAGCTTTTTTCTATCTTCTACGGAAAATTTGGAACAGAACTTGAAGTTTTCTTCACTTCTTTGAGAAAATATAAAATTAAAGCTGAACTTTTTCTCTTCTTGGAGGAAAAATTCGGAATCGATGTATCTAGGTTAAAATTTAGAAGAGAACTTTAAGTTTTTTCATCTCCCTTAGAAAAATTGGAAGTGAACTTATAAAAATTTAGAATAAGAGTGAAACTTTTTATCTTCATGGAAAATATACACAATCGTAGAATAACTTTTTCTTTCTTCCACGGAAAAATTTAGAACAAAACTTTAAATTTTTATGTCATTTGAAGAATTAAGAACTGAAGTGGAACCTTTTTATTTCTTGAAAAAAATAGAATTGATCTGTAAGTTCTTTGGTGATTCCGAATTGAGCTAACTTTTCAAAATCAATTTATAACTTTTTCTATCTACTATGGAAAATTTGGAACAGTACTTTAAAATTTTTCTCTTTGAGAAAAATTCGAACTGAAGCTGGACCTTTTTATATTCTTTGGAAAAAAAGAGAATTGATCTGTAACTAATTTCTTTTTCATTGAGAAAGTTCAGAAGAGAACTTGAACTTTCCCCCACTTCGTTGAGAAAATTTAGAATTAAAGTGGAACTTTTTATCTTCATGGAAAATATTCACAACTATGGCATAACTTTTCTATCTTCTAGGGGAAAATTTAGAATAGAACTTTTATTTTTTATGTCTTTGGGGAATTAAGAACTGAAGTGGAAGCTTTTTATTTTCTCTGGAGAAATTAGAATTGAAGCGTAAGTTCTTTGGTAAAATTCAGAATTGAGCTAACTTTTTCTCTTCTTTCAGAAAATTCAGAATTGAACTTGAACATTTTGCACTTCTTCGAGAAAAGTCAGGATTAAAGTGTAGCTCCTTATTGTCATGGCGAATATTCAGGATCAAAGTATAACTTTTTTCTAACTTCTAAGAAAAATTTGGAAGAGAACTTGAAGTTTTCTTCACTTCTTTTAGAAAGTGTATAATTAAAGCTGAACTTTTTCTCTTCTTGGAGGAAAAATTCAGAATCGATGTATCTAGGGTAAAATTTAGAACAGAGCTTAAAGTTTTTTCATCTATTTGAGAAAAATCGGAAGTGAAATTATAAAAATTTAGAATAAGAGTGAAACTTTTTATCTTCATGGAAAATATACACCATAGTAGTATAACTTTTCCTTTCTTCCACGGAAAAATTTAAAACAAAACTTTAAAGTTTTATGTCATTTGAAAAATTAAAAATTAAAGTGGAACTTTTTATTTCTTAAGAAAAATAGAATTGATCTGTAAGTTCCTTGGTAATTCCGAATTGAGCTAACTTTTCACAATCAATTTATAAGGTTTTCTATCTTCTATGAAAAATTTGGAACAGTTCTTTAAATTTTTTCTTTTTTTTGAGAAAAATCAGAACTGAAGCTGAACCTTTTTATATTCTTTGGAAAAAAATAGAATTGATCTGTAACTAATTTCTTTTTCATTGAGAAAGTTCAGAAGAGAACTTGAACTTTCCCCCACTTCGTTGAGAAAATTTAGAATTAAAGTGGAACTTTTTATTTCTTAAGAAAAATAGAATTGATCTGTAAGTTCCTTGGTAATTCCGAATTGAGCTAACTTTTCACAATCAATGTATAACTTTTTCTATCTTGTATGAAATTTTGGAACAGTACTTTAAATTTTTCATCTCTTTGAGAAAAATCAGAACTGAAGCTGAACCTTTTTATATTCATTGGAAAAAAATAGAATTGATCTGTAACTAATTTCTTTTTCATTGAGAAGTTTCAGAAGAGAACTTGAACTTTCCCCCACTTCGTTGAGAAAATTTAGAATTAAAGTGGAACTTTTTATCTTCATGGAAAATATTCATAACTATGGTATAACTTTTTCTATCTTCTACGGGAAAATTTAGAATAGAACTTTAATTTTTTATGTCTCTGGGGAATTAAGAACTGAAATGGAAGCTTTTTTATTTTCTGTGGAGAAATTAGAATTGAAGTGTAAGTTCTTTGGTAAAATTCAGAATTAAGCTAACTTTTCACGATCAGAGTATAACTTTTTCTATCTTCTATGAAAAATTTGGAACTGTAATTTAAATTTTTTAATCTCTTTGAGAAAAATCTGAACTGAAGTGGAAAATTTTTATTTTCTCTGGAAAAATAGAATTTATCTGTAACTCATTTCTTCTCATAGATAAAATTAAAATTAAAATGGAACTTTGTATCTTCATGGAAAATATTCAAAATCATAGTATAACTTTTCCTATCTTCAACGCTAAAATTTAGAACAGAGCTTTAAATTTTTTTATGACTTTGGGAAAAATCTCAGAATTAGAGTGGAGCTCCTTATCGTCATGGTGAAATATTCACGATCAATGTATAGCTTTTTCTATCTTCTACAAAAATTTGGAGGAAAACTTTAAATTTATGTCTTTGGGGAAAAACCTGAACTGAAGTGGAACCTTGCTTGATGTTGTGGTGTGCAAGAAAGTTGTAAAGTAAAGTTGTGGGTGAAAAGGATGAGTACTTCAACTTGTAAAATTGGTTTAGAAGGGATATTAAGAAAAGAACTTGTTCTGAAATAATATAATAAAGCCTTTTGAAAAGTATTGCTTGGTGTTTGGGTATGCAAAAAGCCATAAAGTAGAGTTGTGGGCGAAAAGGATGAGTATTTCAACTTGTAAAATTGTTTAGGAGGGACATGAAGAAAAGAACTTGTTCTGAAATAATATAATAAAACCTTTTGAAAAGTAATTCTTGGTGTTGGGTAATGCAAAAAGTCGTAAGGTAAAGTTGTGGATGAAAAGGATTAGTACTTCAACTTGAAAAATAGGTTTAGGGGGGATATTAAGAAAAGAACTTATAATGCTTGGTGTTGAAGTATTCAAAAAAGCCATGAAGTAAAGTTTTGGACGAAAACGATGAGTACTTCAAGTTGCAAAATTGGGTTAGGAGGGACATTTCGTAAAGAACTTGTTCTGAAAGGATATAATAAAGCCTTTTAAAAGTATTGCTTGGTGTTGGGGTATGCAAAAAATCGTAAAGAAAAGTTGTGGGTGAAAAAGATGAGTACTTCAAGTTGTAAAATTGGGTTAGGAGGGACATTACCTAGAGAACTTGTTCTAAAAAGACATAGTAAAGCCTTTTGAAAAGTATTGCTGGCTAAAAAGGATGGGTACTTCAATTTGTAAAATTGGTTTAGGAAGGAAATTACGTAAAGAACTTGTTCTGAAAAGATATAATAAAGTCTTTTGAAAAGTATTGCTTGGTGTTGGGGTATGCAAAAAATCGTAAAGAAAAGTTGTGGGTGAAAAAGATGAGTACTTCAAGTTGTAAAATTGGTTTAGGTGGGAAATTACGTAAAGAACTTGTTCTGAAAAGATATAATAAAGCCTTTTAAAAGTATTGTTTGGTGTCTCGGTGATCAAAAAGCTGTAAAGTAAAATTTTTGGTTGAAATTGATGAGTACTTAGGAGTTTAGAAATTGGTTTAGTTGGGACATTACGTAAAGAAGTTGTTCCAGAAAAATATAAAAAAAAACCTTTGAAAAGTATTGCTTGGTGTTGGGGTATTCAAAAAAGCCATAAAGTAAAGTTGTGTGTGAAAAGAATGAGCACTTCAAATTGTAAAATGGGTTTAAGAGGGACATTAATAAAATAACTTGTTCTGAAAAAATATAAGAAAGCCTTTTGAAAAGTATTGCTTGGTGTTGGGGTATACAAAAATCCGTAAGGTAAAGTTGTGGGTGAAAAATGATGAGTACTTAAACGTGTAAAATAGGTTAAGAAGGGATATTAAGAAAGGACCTTGTTCTGAAATAATATAATAAATCTGTTTGAAAAGTATTGCTTGGTGGGGTATTTAAAAAGCGATAATGTAAAGTTGTGGGTGATAAGGATGAGTACTTCAAGTTGTAAAATTGGTTTAGGTGGGAAATTACGTAAAGAACTTGTTCTGAAAAGATATAATAAAGCCTTTTGAAAAGTATTGCTTGGTAGGGCATTCAAAAAGTTGTGAAGTATTTTTGGGAGTGAAAAGGATGAGTACTTTAAGTTATAAAATAAGTTTAGGAGGGACACTACGTAAGTAACTTGTTCTGAAAAGATATAATAAAGCCTTTTAAAAAGTATTGCTTGATGTTGGGGTATGCAAAAAAGTCGTAAAGTATTGTTGGGAGTGAAAAAGATGCGTACTTCAACTTATAAAATAAGTTTTGGAGGAATATTAAGAAGAGAACTTGATCTGAAATGATTCATTCGGGGAGGGGGGGGGGGCAAAAAGTTAGGTGGAGGGAGGGGGCTTCTGTGTCTTAAGCCCGCAATTAAAAGTATTAGAAAAAAAATGTGGGCGGGGGCAAAAAAGCAGGGAGGGGGGAGCCCTTCTGTGTCTCAAGCCCGCAAAAAAAATGTTGAAAAAAATGGGGAGGAGGGGGGGGGGGGAAGTTGTGTAGAGGGGGGGGGCTTTGGGGTTGGGGTAGGGGACCTTACAGCACTGTTGAAATGGAACTTGTATATTGTAACGACCACAAAGTTTCACCCAAAATCATCCTCTAAAATGTCTCAAACTGGTTCGCCCAAATAATCCCTAAAATGTTGATTAATTTGTTTTCGCCCAAATAATCCCCTAAAAGTAGTTTCTGCGTGTTCCTTTGTTTCGGCACCCTTTTTGCGCTGTCACAATTAAAATTCCCAGGAAACATTTTCCGTGTAAAATATATTCAATCTGTCATGATCTCGTATGAATTTCTGAAAAAATCTAAGATGTTCCTAGTTACACTATTAAGGCTTCAATAGAATATTAACATTTATCTGCCAGACCTAAAGACCAAAGAAGCTATATTTCCCCTCATGATAGAATTCCCCATCGATTATGCAAATCAATTTCCCAGAAATCCTTTCCCCTTCGTAGATCAATATAGAATTCCCATCGATTATGTATCAATTTCCCAGGATTCTAGTCCCCTTTGTAGATCAATAATCTGACTGTGACGTCACTCCCGTCTGTATTCAATAGGCTTAGAAACATCCCTGATTGACCTTGAAAGAGGTGTCATTGACCCTGTCCCGTTAAACTCGATTATAGATGGCAGCAGTGTGTTCGTTCCGTGCTGGCACCCCCTTTTCTACTTTTTGGCCCCTCCGCAAAAGATCTTCCCTCATCGGCGCGGCACTGGGGTCTAGTTTTATCATAGGCAGCGCATTCGCGCTGCCTAAGTAAAGAACGATGTTGGCACAATGTATTTTTTTCCCTTTACACCAAGGCACTTCGTATCGAGGGAATTTTCGTAAAGACTTTGAAAAGACCTCATTCGATTGGAAATGCGAATGGCTAGTGCTCTTTTTAGCAGTCGAAAGTGATTGGAAGGCAACTAACACCACTTCCAAGCCCACCATTTCCCCAAACACATCCACTAAACATTTTGAGATAGCCATTTTGTTCAGCTTAGTTGCTGTCCAAACAGAAATTACGTTCTTAAGGAGGACACTCCCCCACAGCCCTCAGGGCAAGGTTTGTAAGTTATATCGTGCGGGTAAATTCAAAGGGCTAGTGCCCTTTTTAATACTCAAAAGTGATTGGAGGGCAATTAACCCCTCTCTCACGCCCAGATTTTCCCTAAACACATCCAATCAAAATTTTGAGATAGCCATTTTGTTCAGTGTTGTTGAAAGTTCTGGAAATTAGGTCTTTGAGGATGAAAAACCCCCAGAGTCCTTAGGCCAAGGGTTGTAAAATGTTCCCCGGGGGCATATAAGGTTTTTCTTATAGAAAGTGCTATAGTAGATACTTCCAAAATGAATCATTCGATTGGAAATTGAAACGGCTAGTGCCCTTTTTAATAGTCGAAAGTGATTGGAGGGTAAGTAATTCCCCTCTTCCGCCCACCATTTTCCTAGACACATCCAATCAAAATTTGGAGAGAGCCATTTTTTCAACGTAGTTGAAAGATCCGGAAATTATGTTTTTGAGGATGACAACTCCCTCAAAGCCCTCAGGGCAAGGGTTGTAAGTTTTTCACCGGGGGCATATAAGGTTTTTTTTATAGAAAGTGCTATAGTAGAAACTTAAAAATGAATCATTCGATTGGAAATTGAAATGTCTAGTGCCTTTTTAATAGTTGAAAGAGATTGGAGGGCGTTTAACCACCATCTTCTGCCCACCATTTCCCCAAACACATCCAATCAAAATTTTGAGAGAGCCATTTTTTCAATGTAGTTGAAAGATCCGGAAATTATGTCTTTGAGGATGACAACTCCCTCACAGCCCTCAGGGTAAGGGTTGTAAGTTTTGCCCTGGGGCATATAAGGTTTTTTTATAGAAAGTGTTGTCGTAGAAACTTCAAAAAGGGCTCATTCGATTCGAAATTGAAAGCACCAGTGCCTTTTTCAATAGTTGGAAGTGATTGCAAGGCTTGAAATTTTTAAAGTATAGATCAATGTGGGTACAATGTATTTTTTTTTAAGACTAGGGCACTTTGTATCGAAGGAGTTTTCGTAGGAACTTCGAAAAAGTTCATTCAATTAAAAATAGAAAGGGCTAATACCCTTTTCAATAGTCAAAAGTGATAGGAGGGCAACTAATCCTCCTCCCAGGACCACCCTCCCATTTGCCCATTATGTTTAAAAACTAAATGTTTCTTTAAGATTAAATCAAAATGCACTGTATAAATGCTAATATCCAAAAAGGCATCTCAGCAGTATCCCAAGAACGACAGAGGGTATTATGTTCAAACTTTTGGGGCTACATCATCAGAGCGTTACATTAGACTTTGCCTAGATTATGTTCCTTGCCGTGCTATTTGCCTGGATTATGTTCCTTCACATGCTATTTTCATAGACCTATACACCTTTTCAAAGAACACACGAGATTGTGTAATGCAATCAGACGGGTTTCTGAGCCAACAACTATTTTTTGGACAATTGCCTTTAGTCAAGACTTGTTTGTTAGGAATGAGTCGCTGTTAATTAAAGAATAGGATGCTACACTCAGAATTGATTGATTGGCATATGATGTTAAATCATTTACCAAAAAATCAGTTTATTTGCGAAAAAAGGTATAGCATTTACGAATTGGACTGTATGAACGATCTTAATTGAATAATAGGAAAAAAACAGAGCTAGATAACATTTCCGAATTGGATTGTATGAAGGTGGTAAAAAAGGGTTAAACTGATTACCAGTTAAGGCAACCCCGAGGAGCTTGTTAACTCAGGCAATCTGTTATAAATTTAGAACAACATCAATATATGAAAATGGTTAACGATGATAAAATGACCTTGTGACTTGACCTAGCTTTACTTCTTCGATGTGTTCTTTATAATACATAAGTGGCGTTTGAACTGTGTTGTCAATTTAAAATAGGGTCTAACGTTACAGTATACTAAAAAGTTGATACTAAGAGATATTTAGATGGCAAGAAAAGAATTTTAATAATGAAATTCAGAAAAATCCATAGAAATCCTTACAAATCAAGTAGTGAGGTGTATATGAGTATGAACCGTCAAGGATCATAAGCACCAATGACCCTAACCAACAGGAGCCTCAACCCCCAAAGGTTCCCTATCCCCAAACTCCGAGGGGGACCCCTCCCCTCAGCTTTTTGGCCCCCCTCCCCCCATTTTTTTTAATTTTTTTTAACTTTTTATAACATGGTATTTTTTCAACTTTTTTTTTACGTGTCTTCAAATGAGATGAAACATATTTAAAACATTAAAAATTTAAATTTAATATTTTCCAAACTCAAAATGAGAATGGTATAGATATGTTAGTCATGACCTTTACTATTAGAAAAATAATGTTTGTAGTAGCACTTTTTTTACCGAATTTTTTTATGAACTTAGAAATTATTCAACTTTTTTTACGTATCTTAAAATTATGTGAAGTATCCTGGCAGCTCTAGCAATCGTACTCTATGCTTGCTCATTGACACGACGTGGCTTTTCCACTGGTACTTTATGGCGGGTTATTGACACTACCTAGATTATTGCATGTATTAAATCAGTATTTTTTATAGAGTGGAACGATAAACACCTAAGTCATATCTTTAAAAAAGTGAAGATGAAGCATTTTAAGAAAGTGTGTTCACTTTTAAATGGTTTTGTAGCATTGAATGCCGACAAGGAGAAGTATTTGAACTATGAAAGAAGTACAAGTGGTAGCACTATTGAAAATGTATACGTGCATTGTCACGACAGTAAGGAATTTAGTTTCCTTGGAGTACCAAAAAAATTCAACTCTTACGATGGTGGATATGCGAGAGTGTGATATCCAGAGATGATCGCACTCAAAGAAATGCCAAAATAAAAATAATGGTTTATGATGAGGGAAATCTTCTTGCTAGTGCTTGTGGTAACATGCTACCCCTTGGTACACCCCATCATCAGCTTTTGGGTATTAGCATTCAACGGAAGATCAAAATAGGACAGGCATACTCTTCTACTAATATCATAAACCATATCTTTTCTACATGCCGAAACTGTTACCTCTGTAAAAATAATGTGATAATAGACAATGAAATTGCCAGAAAATAAAAAGGGAATTGGCAGAAAATATCACTAAGGAATATAAAGATGAATCTTTGAAAAACAAAGTGCCAGCAAACGTCACTACCATTGATCAAACAATTAATGAACCAAATAATAGCAAAGATGAAATGCATATTGAACTTGCGGATGACCCCCCAGTAGAAATGTGTTCATATGTTAGTGTTATTGTAGCATTGAATACTGACAAGGAGAAGTATTTGAACTATGAAACGAGTACAAGTGGTAGCACTGTCGGAAACGTATGCGTGCGTTGTCATGACAATAAGGAATGAAATTTCTTTGGAGTACCAAAACAATTCAATTATACAAATGGTGGATATACATAAGTATCATTTCCAGAGAAGTTAGTACTCAAAGAGAATGCCAACATATAAAATAATAGTTGATGAAGAGGGGTATCTTCTTGCTAGTGCTATAGGTAACATACTACCTATTGATAGAACCTATCGTCATCTTTTAGGTATTAGCATTCAAATGAAAGCAAAGGGGAAAAGAAAGGCCTACTCTTCTACTAATATCATAAACCATATCTTGTCAACGTACCCAAACTGTTACCTTTGTAAAAGTAATGTTGTAACAGACAGTGAAATTGCCGGAAAAATAAAAAGGGCATTGGTAGAAAATATCACTAAGGATTATAAAGATGAATCAGTGAAAAACAAAGTGTCAGCAATCGTTACTACCATTGATCAAACAGTTAATAAATCAAATAATACCAAAGACGAAACGCATATTGAACCTGTTGGTGACACACCAGTAAACACTGTGTATGACTCACAATGGAATAATGATTATTCTACTTATTACGAGCTAAGAGAAGACAATAGCTACAATATCAAGAGAGAACTTGTTGAACTATTTTATGGAACAGATTCAAAACTTCCAAAGTTGCTCATTGATATTAATAATGTATCATAATATATTTTTTGTATTAATACTCTACATGTCATTATTTCATTAAAAATATTCTATGAATTACATTATTATGCGTTCATTATTTTTAGAGTATGCTAGCATATCAAACGTTTAGAATGTCTATTGAAACATCGGATATGTAAGAAAAGGATTTTGCATACATCTATTGTCAGAGGCATGGGATAACATTGACAAAAATCTAAGTATCAGAGGGAATAAGTTTTTTCTATCAACATCTTTTGTCGGATACATCGGATAAAATTGACTAAATATAAGTATCAGATTGAATAAATTCCTTATCAACATCCTTTGTCGGATACGTTGGATAACATTGTCAAAATCTATGTACTAGAGTAGATAAATTCCTAATCATTTTTCTTTGCCTGATACATCAGATAAAATTGAGAAAATCTAAGTATAAGAGTAATAAATTCTTTATCAATGTAATTTGACAGATACGTTTGATAACACTGACCAAATCTAAGTATCATAGTGAATAAATTCTATATCAACTTTTTTGTCGGATACATCAGATAACATTTACAAAATCTATGTATCAGAGTGAATAAATTCTTTATCAACATGATTTGTCAGATATACTTGATAAAATTGAGAAAATCTAAGCATCACAGTGAATAAATTCTGTATCAATGTATTTTGACAGATACGTTTGATAACACTGACATAATTTAACTATCAAATTGAACAAATTCTTTATTAACATTCTTTATCGATATCATTTGTCGGATACGTCGGATAACGTTGACAAAATCTATGCATTAGAATGAATATTTCTTTATCAACATCCGTTGTTGCATATGTCATTATGAAAAAATTGCAAGAAAGTAAGTAAAAAACTCTTTCTTGAATTCACCTCTTAGATAAACAATACAGAAATTTAATTAAGCAAGTTAGGAAAAAATTGTAAGTAAGTAAAAAACTCTTTCTTGAAGTCACCTCTTTGATACGAAATGCAGAAATTTCATTTAAGAAATTATGAAATAATTGTAAGTAAGTAGCAAATTCTTTCTTGAATTCACCTCCTGGATAAATAAAAAAGACATTTCAGTCAAGAAATTATGACAAAATTCTAAGTAAGTAACACATTGTTTATTGTTTTCAACTTTTGAATACACGCTGCAGAAATTTCTTTCAAGAAATTATGAAAAAATTGTAAGTAAGTAACAAACTCTTTCTTGAATTCACCTTTTGGATACAAAATACAGATATTTTATTCAAGAAATTATGAAAAAATCGCAAGTAAGTAGCAAATTCTTTCTTGAATTCGCCTCCTGGATAAACAAAAAAGACATTTAATTCAAGAAATTATGACAGAATTCTAAGTAAGTAACAAACTCTTTCTTGAATTCACCGTTTGGATGCACAATACAGAAATTTAATTTAAGAAATTATGAAAAAATTTCAAGTAAGTAACAATCTCTTTCTTGAAGTCCTCTCTTGGATACACAATACGGAAATTTCATTCAAGAAAATATGAAAATATTTGTAAGTAAGTAACAAACAAGACATTTCATTCAAGAAATTATGACAAAATTCTAAGTAAGTAACAAACTCTTTCTTGAATTTGCCCTTTGGATGCACAATACGGAAATTTAATTCAGGAAATTATGAAAAAAATTGTAAACAAACTCTTTCTTGAACTCGCTTCCTGGCCGGAAAATACAGCAATTTCACTCAAAAAATTATGAAAAAATTGTAAGTAAGTAGCAAACCCTTTCTTGAATTCTCTTCCTAGATACACAATACAGATATTTCATTCAAGAAATTATAAAAAAAAATTGTAAGTAAGTAACAAACTCTTTCTTGAATACATCTCTTGGATACACAATAGATATACTTCATTCAAGAAATTATGAAAATATTGGTAAGTAAGTAACAAACTTTTTATTATTTTCACCTCTTGGATACACAATACGGAAATTTAATTCAATAAATTATGAAAAAATTGTATGTAAGTAACCGACTCTGTCTTAAAGTCACCTCATGGATACACAATGCAGAAAGTTCATTTAAGAAATTATGAAAAAGTTGTAAGTAAGCAAGTAACAAATTCTTTCTTGAATTCGCCTCCTGGACAAACAAAAAGACATTTCATTCAAGAAATTATGACAAAATTCTAAGTAAGTAACAAACTCTTTCTTGAATTAGCCGTTTGGATGCACAATACAGAAATTTAATTCAGGAAATTATGAAAAAACTGCAAACAAACTCTTTCTTGAACTTGCTTCCTGGACGGACAATCCAGCAATTTCACTCAAGAAATTATGAAAAAATTGTAAATAAGTAACAAACTCTTTCTTAAATTATCCTCCTGAATGCAAAATACAGATATTTCATTCAAGAAATTATAAAAAAAATTGTAAGTAAGTAACAAACTCTTTCTTGAATACACCTTTTGGATACACAATATGGAAATTTCATTAAAGAATATATGAAAAAATTGCAAGTAAGTAACAAACTCTTTCTTGAATTCTCCTACTGGATACACAATACAGACATTTTATTCAAGAAATTATAAAAAAATGGTAAGTAAGTAACAAACTCTTTCTTGAATTCACCTCTTGGGTACGCAATACGGAAATTTAGTTCTAGAAATTAGGAAAAAAATGTAAGTAAGTAATTAACAAACACTTTCATGAATTCGCCGTTTGGATGCACAATACAGAAATTTAATTCAGAAAATTAAGAAAAAAAATTGTAAGTAAGTAACATACTCTTTCTTGAAGTCACCTCCTGGATAGACAATGCACAAATTTCATTTGAGAAATTATAAAAATATTGTAATTAAGTAGTGAACTCTTTCTTGAATTCGCCGTTTGGATGCACAATACAGAAATTTAATTCAGGAAATTATGAAAAAAATTGTAAACAAACTCTTTCTTGAACTCGCTTCCTGAACGGACAATACAGCAATTTCACTAAAAATATTATGAAAAAATTGTGAGTAAGTAACAAACTCTTTCTTGAATACAACTCTTGGATACACAATAGAGATACTTCATTCAAGAAATTATGAAAATATTTATAAGTAAGTAACAAACTCTTTATTTTTTTCACCTCTTGGATGCACAATACGGAAATTTCATTCAATAAATTGTGAAAAAATTGTAAGTAAGTAACAAACTCTTTCTTGAACCGGTTATATATGGCAGTACACCTGCTCAGACACACAGTCATAGTGAGAGAGACATGCAAAAAGTTGGGTTAATTCAGGTTCACTTAGAGTGGGGGCCACTCTAAGTGAACCGGAATTATACCAACTTTTTGCATGTCTCTCTTGCTATGACTGTGTGTCTGAGAGGGTGTGCTGCCATCTATAACTGGTCTAGCCTAAATTCAACGTAATGATGCATAAAGCCAAAATAAATAGAACTTGGATCTTATGAATGTTATCTGATGTATCCAATGAGTTTTTATCTTACTCACAATTTTTTATAATATCTTGAATGAAATTTTTGTATTGTGTATTCATGAGTTGAATTCAAGAAAGAGTTTGTTACTTACTTACTTACAATTCTTTCCTAATTTCTTTAACGATATTTCCGTATTGTGTATCCAAGAGGTGAATTCAAAACAGAGTTTATTACTTACTTACCATTTTTTTTTAAATTTCTTGAATGAAATGTCTGTATTTTGTATCCAGAAGGAGAATTTAAGAAAAATTTTGTTACTTACTTGCAATTTTTTCATAATTTCTTGAATGAAATTTCCTTATTGTGTATCCAAGGGGAGAATTCAAGAAAGAGTTTGTTACTTACTTACAATTTTTTCATAATTTCTTGAGTGAAATTGCTGTCTTGTCTGTCCAGGAAGCGAGTTCAAGAAAGAGTTACTTACTCTATTAATAATTGTTACTTGCTTAGAATTTTTTTATAATTTCTTGAATGAAATTTCTGCATCGTGTATCTAAAACTTGAAAACAATAAAGAGTTTTTTACTTACTCGGAATTTTGTCATAATTTCTTGAATGAAATGTCTTTTTTGTTTATCCAGCAGGCGAATTCAAGAAAGAACTTGCTACTTACTTACAATTTTTTCATAATTTCTTAAATAAAATTTGTGCATTGTGTATCCAAGAGGGGACTTCAAGAAAGAATTTGTTACTTACTTACAATTTTTTTCATAATTTCCTAAATTAAATTTCTTTATTGTGCATCCAAACGGCGGATTCAAGAAAGAATTTGTTACTTACTTACTTACATTTTTTTCTAATTTCTTGAATGAAATTTCCGTATTGTTTAACAAAAAGTTGAATTCAAGAAAGAATTTGTTACTTACTTACTATTTTTTATAATTTCTTGAATGAAATGTCTGTATCGTGTATCCAGGAGGAGAATTCCAGAAAGAGTTTGTTACTTACTTGCAATTTTTTCATAATTTCTTGAATGAAATTTTCATATTGTGTATCCAAGAGGTGAATTCAAGAAAGAGTTTGTTACTTACCTATAATTTTTTTATAATTTCTTGAATGAAATGTCTGTATTTTGTATCCAGAAGGATAATTTAAGAAAGATTTTGTTACTTACTTGCAATTTTTTCATAATTTCTTGAATGAAATTTCCTTATTGTGTATCCAAGGGGAGAATTCAAGAAAGAGTTTGTTACTTACTTACAATTTTTTTCATAATTTCTTGAGTGAAATTGCTGTCTTGTCTGTCCAGGAAGCGAGTTCAAGAAAGAGTTACTTACTCTATTAATTATTGTTACTTACTTAAATTTTTTTTATAATTTCTTGAATGAAATTTCTGCATCGTGTATCTAAGACTTGAAAACAATAAAGAGTTTTTTACTTACTTGGAATTTTGTCATAATTTCTTGAATGAAATGTCTTTTTTGTTTATCCAGCAGGCGAACTCAAGAAAGAACTTGCTACTTACTTACAATTTTTTCATAATTTCTTAAATAAAATTTGTGCATTGTGTATCCAAGAGGGGACTTCAAGAAAGAATTTGTTACTTACTTACAATTTTTTCATAATTTCCTAAATTAAATTTCTTTATTGTGCATCCAAACGGCGGATTCAAGAAAGAATTTGTTACTTACTTACTTACATTTTTTTCTAATTTCTTGAATGAAATTTCCGTATTGTTTACCAAAAAGGTGAATTCAAGAAAGAATTTGTTACTTACTTACTATTTTTTATAATTTCTTGAATGAAATGTCTGTATCGTGTATCCAGGAGGAGAATTCAAGAAAGAGTTTGTCACTTACTTACAATTTTTCATAATTTCTTGAATGAAATTTTCATATTGTGTATCCAAGTGGTGAATTCAAGAAAGAGTTTGTTACTTACTTATAATTTTTTTATAATTTCTTGAATGAAATATCTGTATTGTGTATCCAGGAGGAGAATTCAAGAAAGAGTTTGTCACTTACTTACAATTTTTCATAATTTCTTGAGTGAAATTGCTGTATTGTCCGTCCAGGAAGCGAGCTAAAGAAAGAGTTTGTTTACAATGTTTTTCATAATTTCCTGATTTAAATTTCTGTATTGTGCGTCCAAACGGTAAATTCAAGAAAGAGTTTGTTACTTACTTAGAATTTTGTCATAATTTCTTGAATGAAATGTCTTTTTGTTTATCCAGGAGGTGAATTCAAGAAAGAATTTGTTACTTACTTACTTACAATTTTTTATAATTTCTTAAATGAAGTGTCTGCATTGTGTATCCAAGAGGTGGCTTCAAGAAAGAGTTTGTTACTTACTTACAATTTTTTCATAATTTATTGAACGAAATTTCCGTATTGTGTATTCAAGAGGTGAAAACAATAAAGAGTTTGTTACTTACTTACAATTTTTTCATAATTTCTTGAATGAAATTTATTTATTATGTGTCCATGAGTTGAACTCAAGAAAGAGTTTATTACTTACTTACTTACAATTCTTTCCTAATTTCTTGAATTAAATTTCCGTATTGTGTATCCAAGAGGTGAATTCAAGAATAAGTTTGTTACTTACTTACCATTTTTTATAATTTCTTGAATGATATCTCTTTATTGTGTATCCAGGAGGGGAATTCAAGAAAGATTTTGTTACTTACTTCCAATTTTTTCATAATATCTTGAATGAAATTTCTGTATTGTTTATCCAAGAGGTGTATTCAAGAAAGAGTTTGTTACTTACTTACAATTTTTTCATAATTTAATAAATGAAATTTCCGTATTGTATATCCAAGAGATGAAAACAATAAAGAGTTTGTAACCTACTTACAAATATTTTCATAATTTCTTTAATGAAATGTCTGTGTTGTGCATACAGGAGGAGAATTCAAGAAAGATTTTGTTACTTACTTCCAATTTTTTCATAATATCTTGAATGAAATTTCTGTATTGTTTATCCAAGAGGTGTATTCAAGAAAGAGTTTGTTACTTACTTAAAAATATTTTTATAATTTCTTGAATGAAATTTCCGTATTGTGTATCCAAGAGGGGACTTCAAGAAAGAGATGGTTACTTACTTGGAATTTTTTCATAATTTTTGAATGAAATGTCTTTTTTGTTTATCCAGTAGGTTAATTCAAGAAAGAACTTGCTACTTACTTACAATTTTTTCATAATTTCTTAAATGAAATTTGTGCATTGTGTATCCAAGAGGGGACTTCAAGAAAGAAAATTATTTCTTAGACCAGACTGCTTTTCCATTTACAAAAAATTAAACAAGAAAAACGGGTTTTAATTTCTATAAAGCAGTGAATACAACACATTTAATTAAACACAAATACTCCGAATATTTCAGCTCCACATCCGGGAGCCTTTCTCAACGGAAAAAAATTCTTACATAAACATAAAAAACATACTAAACAAAACAAAAGAAAAAAAATAAATAAATGGGAAAAGAAAACTCACATATTAAATAAACAAACTCCATATTAAATAAACTTATATTAAATAAACAAACTTATATTGACAAGTGTGTCAATGTAAGCATTCAATTGTATACGGCAGTGAATGGAGTTTGTTTATTGAATATGTGAGTTTTCATTTCCTATTTATTTATATTTTTCTTTTGTTTTGTTTGGTATGTTTTTTATGTTTATGTAAAAAAAAAATCCGTTGAGAAAGGCTCCCGGATGTGGGGCCAAAATATTCGGAGTATTTGTGTTTAATTAAATGTGTTGCATTCACTGCTTTATAGGAATTAAAACCCGTTTTTCTTGTTTAATTTTTTGTAGACTTCAAGAAACAGTTTGTTACTTACTTACAAATTTTTTCATGACTTCCTGAATTAAATTTCTGTATTGTGCATCCAAACGGCAAATTCAAGAAAGAGTCTGTTACTTACTTACTTACATTTTTTCCTAATTTCTTGATCGAAATTTCCATATTGTGTATCCAAGAGGTGACTTCAAGAAAGAGTTTGTTACTTACTTGCAATTTTTTCATAATTTATTGAATAATATTTCCGTATTGTGTATCCAAGAGGGGACTTCAAGAAAGAGATGGTTACTTACTTGGAATTTTTTCATAATTTTTGAATGAAATGTATTTTTTGTTTATCCAGTAGGTTAATTCAAGAAAGAAATTGCTACTTACTTACAATTTTTTCATAATTTCTTAAATGAAATTTGTGCATTGTGTATCCAAGAGGGGACTTCAAGAAAGAAAATTATTTCTTAGACCAGACTGCTTTTCCATTTACAAAAAATTAAACAAGAAAAACGGGTTTTAATTTCTATAAAGCAGTGAATACAACACATTTAATTAAACACAAATACTCCGAATATTTC
Source organism: Artemia sinica (assembly GCA_027921565.1). Lineage (NCBI taxonomy): Eukaryota > Metazoa > Arthropoda > Branchiopoda > Anostraca > Artemiidae > Artemia > Artemia sinica. Next base: position 127,549 of record JAPEVW010000088.1, read on the forward strand.
AGCTCCACATCCGGGAGCCTTTCTCAACGGAAAAAAATTCTTACATAAACATAAAAAACATACTAAACAAAACAAAAGAAAAAAAATAAATAAATGGGAAAAGAAAACTCACATATTAAATAAACAAACTCCATATTAAATAAACTTATATTAAATAAACAAACTTATATTGACAAGTGTGTCAATGTAAGCATTCAATTGTATACGGCATTGAATGGAGTTTGTTTATTGAATATGTGAGTTTTCATTTCCTATTTATTTATATTTTTCTTTTGTTTTGTTTGGTATGTTTTTTATGTTTATGTAAAAAAAAAAATCCGTTGAGAAAGGCTCCCGGATGTGGGGCCAAAATATTCGGAGTATTTGTGTTTAATTAAATGTGTTGCATTCACTGCTTTATAGGAATTAAAACCCGTTTTTCTTGTTTAATTTTTTGTAGACTTCAAGAAACAGTTTGTTACTTACTTACAAATTTTTTCATGACTTCCTGAATTAAATTTCTGTATTGTGCATCCAAACGGCAAATTCAAGAAAGAGTCTGTTACTTACTTACTTACATTTTTTCCTAATTTCTTGATCGAAATTTCCATATTGTGTATCCAAGAGGTGACTTCAAGAAAGAGTTTGTTACTTACTTGCAATTTTTTCATAATTTATTGAATAATATTTCCGTATTGTGTATCCAAGAGGTGAAAGCAATTGGAAGTTTGTTACTTTCTTACAAATATTTTCATAATTTCTTGAATAAAGTATCTTAATTGCGTATCAAAGAGGTGTATTCAAGAAAGAGTTTTTTAATTACTTACAATTTTTTATAATTTCTTGAATGAAATATCTGTATTGTGTATCCAGGAGGAGAAATCAAGAAAGAGTTTGTTACTTACTTACAATTTTTTCACAATTTCTTGAGTGAAATTGCTGTATTGTCCGTCCAGGAAGCGAGGTCAAGAAAGAGTTTGTTTACAATTTTTTTCATAATTTCCTGAATTAAATTTCTGTATTGTGCATCCAAACGGCAAATTCAAGAAAGTGTTTGTTACTTACTTAGAATTTTGTCATAATTTCTTGAATGAAATTTCTTGTTTGTTACTTACTTACAAATTTTTCATAATTTCTTGAATGAAGTATCTGTATTGTGTATCCAAGATGTGAAATCAATAACGAGTTCGTTACTTACTTACAAATATTTTCATAATTTCTTGACTGAAATTTCCATATTGTGTATCCAAGAGGGGACTTCAAGAAAGAGATTGTTACTTACTTAGAATTTTTTCATAATTTCTTGAATGGAATTTCTGTATTGTGCATCCAAGCGGTGAATTCAAAATAGAGTTTGTTACTTACTTAGAATTTTGTCATAATTTCTTGAATGAAATTTCATTTTTGTTTATCCAGGAGGCGTGTTCAAGAAAGAGTTTGCTACTTACTTGGGATTTTTTTCATAATTTATTGAATAAAATATCTGTATTGTGTATCCAGAAGGTGAATTCAAGAAAGAGTTTGTTACTCACTTACAATTTTTTCATAATTTCTTGAAAGAAATTTTTGCATCGTGCATCCAAGAGGTGAAAACAATAAAGAGTTTGTTACTTACTTAGAATTTTGTCATAATTTCTTGAATGAAATTTCGTTTTTATTTATCCAGCAGGTGAATTCAAAAAAAGAATTTGCTACTTACTTACAATTTTTTCATAGTTTCTTAAATGAAATTTCTGCATTGTGTATCCAAGAGGTGACTTCAAGAAAGAGTTTGCTGCTTACTGACAATTTTTTTTCATAATTTCCTTGACTAAATTTCTGTATTGTGTATCCAAGAGGTGAATTCAAGAAAAAGTTTGTTACTTACTTACTTACAATTTTTTCATAATGACATATCCAACAACGGATGTTGATAAAGAAAATATTCATTCTAATACATAGATTTTGTCAACGTTATCCGACGTATCCGAAAAATGATATCGATAAAGAATGTTAACAAAGAATTTTTTCAAATTAATAGTCAAATTATGTCAGTGTTATCAAACGTATCTATCAAAAGACATTGATAAAGAATTTATTAACTCTAATGCTTAGATTTTCTCAATTTTATCAATCATATAAGACAAAGCATGTTGATAAAGAATTTATTCACTCTGATACTTAGATTTTGTGAATGTTATCTGATGTATCTGACAAAGAAATTGATATAGAATTTATTCACTATGATATTTAGATTTGGTCAGTGTTATCAAACGTATCTGTCAAATGACATTGATAAAGAATTTATTTACTCTGATTCTTAGATTTTCTCAGTTTTCTCTGATGTATCAGGCAAAGGAAGTTTATAAAGTACCTATCTACTCTAGTACATAGATTGTGACAATGCTATCCAAAGTATCCGACAAAGGATTTTGATGAAGAATTTATTCAATCTGATACTTAGATTTAGTCAATTTTATCTGATGTATCTGACAAAACATGTTGATAGAAAAAAATTATTCAAACTGATAATTAGATTTTGTCAATGTTATCCCATATGTCTGACAATAGATGTATGCAAGATCCTTTTCTTACATCTCCGATGTTAAAATAGACTTTATAAACGTGTGATATGCTAGTATACTCTAAAAATAATGAACGCATAACAATTATATTCATAGTATATTTCTAATGAAATAATGACATTTAGAATATTAATAAAAAAAATATATAATGATACATTATTAATATCAATGAGCAACTTTAGACATTTTGAATCTGTTCCATAAAATACTTCAACATATTCTCTCTTGATATTGTAACTATTGTCTTCTCTTAGCTCGTAATCAGTAGAATAATCATTATTCCATTTTGAGTCATACACAATATTTACTGTTGTGTCACCGACAAGCTCAATGTGCGTTTCGTCTTTGGTACTATATGATTCATTAACTGTTTGATCAATGGTAGTAACGCTTGCTGACACTTTGTTTTTTACCGATTCATCTTTATATTCCTTAGTGATATTTTCTACCATTGCCCTTTTTATTTTTCCGGCAATTTCACTGTCTATTACAACATTATTTTTACAAAAGTAACAGTTTCAGCACGTTGACAAGATATGGTTTATGATAATAGTAGAAGAGTAGGCCTTTCTTTTCCCCTTTGCTTTCATTTGAATGCTAATACCTAAAAGATGACGATAGGTTCTATCAATAGGTAGCATGTTACCTATAGCATTAGCAAGAAGATACCCCTCTTCATCAACTATTATTTTTATGTTGGAATTCTCTTATAACTTCTCTGGAAATGATAGTTTTGCATATCCACCATTTGTATAATTGAATTGTTTTGGTACTCCAAAGAAATTTAATTCCTTAGTGTCATGACAACGCACGCATACGTTTCCAATAGTGCTACCACTTTTGCTCGTTTCATAGTTCAAATACTTCTCCTTGTCAGCATTCAATACTACAATAACCCTAACATGTGAACACATTTCTACTGGGGGGTCATCCACATGTTCAACATGCATTTCATCTTTGCTATTATTTGGTACATTAATTGTTAGATCAATGGTAGTGACGTTTGCTGGCACCTTTTTTCATATGTTCATCTTTATTTTCCTTAGTGATATTTTCTGCCAATCCCCTTTTTTCTGGCAATTTCACTGTCTATTATCACATTATTTTTACAGTGGTAAAAGTTTTGGCATGCAGACAAGATAGGGTTTATGATATTGGTGGAAGAGTATGCCTGTCTTCTTTTGATTTTCCGTTGAATGCTAATACCCGCAAGCTGACGATGGGGTGTAACAAGAGGTAGCATGTTACCACAAGTACTAGCAGGAAGATGTCCCTCTTCATCAACTATTATTTTTATGTTGGCATTCTCTTTGAGTGCGATCATCTCTGGATATCTCACTCTTGCATATCCACCATCATAAGAGTTGATTTTTTTTGCCACTGCAAAGAAATTAAATTTCTTACTGTCATGACAATGCACGCACACATTTCCAATAGTGCTACCACTTGTATTTGTTTCATAGTTCAAATGCTTCTCCTTGTCGGCATTCAATGCTACAATACCATTAAGATGTGAACAAACTTTCTTAAAATGCTCCATCTTCACTTTTTTAAAGATATGACTTATGTGTTTATCGTTCCACTGCGTCAAAAATACTGATTTAGTACATGCAATAAACTAGGTAGTGTCAATAACCCGCCATAGAGTACCAGTGAGAAAGCCGCGTCGTGTCTATGAGCAAGCATAGAGTACGATTGCTAGAGCTGCAAGCATATTTCACATAATTTTAAGATACGTAAAAAAAAGTTGATTAATTTCTAAGTGCATAAGAAAATTCAGTAAAAAAGAGTGCTACTACAAAAATTATTTTTCTAATAGTAAAGGTAGAGACTAACATATCTATACCATTCTCATTTTGAGTTTGGAAAATATTAAATGAAAATTTTTAATGTTTTAAATATGTTTCATCTCATTCAAAGAAATGTAAAAAAAAGTTGAAAAATACCATGTTAAAAAAAGTTTAAAAAAATTCAAAAAAATGGGGAGAGGGGGGCCAAAAAATTAGGGGGAGGGGACCCCCTTGGAGTTTGGGGATAGAGGATCTTTGGGGGTTGAGGTCCCTGGTGGTCAGGGTCATTGGTGCTTATGATATTTGACGGTTCATACTCAAACAAACTTCACAACTTGATTTTTAAGGATTTCTATGGATTGTTCTGAATTTCTTTTTAAAATTCTTTTCTTGCCATTTACATCTCTCTTAGTATCACCTTTTTGGTATACTATAACGTTAGATCCTATTTTAAAATTGACAACACTGTTCAAACGCCACTTGTGTATTATACAGAACACATCGAAGAAGTAAAGCTAGGTCAAGTCACAAGGTCATTTTATCATGGTTAACCATTTTCATAGACTGATGTTGTTCCAAATTTATAACAAATTGCCTGAGTTAACAAGCCCTTCAGGGTTACCTTAACTGGTAATCAGTTTAACCCTTTTTTACCACCTTCATACAATCCAATTCGCAAATGTTATCTAGCTCTGTTTTTCCCTATTATTCCATAAAGGTCGTTCATACAGTCCAATTCGCAAATGCTATACCTTTTTTCGCAAATAAGGTTATTTTTTGGTAAATGATTCAACACCATATGTCAATCAATCAATTTTGAATATAGCATCCTATTCTTTAATTAGTAGCGACGCGTTCCTAACAAACTAGTCCTGACTAAAGGCAATTGTCCAAAAAATAGGTGTTGGCTCAGAAACCCGTCTGATTACATTACACAATCTCGTGTGCTCTTTGAAAAGGTGTATAGGTCTATGCAAATAGCATGGCAAGGAACATAATCTAGGCAAATAGCACGGCAAGCAACATAATCTAGGCAAAGTATAATGTAACACTCTACTTACATCTGCTTTTAAAATCTAACCAAATCAAAATTTTGTAAGTGTATTCAAGCTATCAAAGCAAGTAAACAGATTCGTTTCAAGCTTGATTTGCATATTCGATTTAAGTTTCACTCGTTTTAAGATTTAATATTCATTTACATTAATATCTATTGTATGTTTGTTATCATTGATTGTTTGTTTAATTTCTGTTCGTTTTATGTTTCATTTATACTTCAATACCAAAACATTTTTTTTCATTTTAGGCTTGATTTTCATATTCAATCAAAGCATTACTCGCCTTAAGATCTATTTATTCATTTATATTATTAGGCCTACTTGTTGTATGCTTTTTGCTATGATTGTTTATTTAATTTCTGTTCGTTTTGCGTTTCATTTATTGATTAATAGTAATTTTTGGTCGTTTTGAGTTAGAATTTTAACAGGTATTTGTATCTGCTGAGCTTCAGTTTAAACTGGCCTTTACTTTTCTCTGAAAAACTTAAATGTGGAATGTTTTATTTAATTAATTTTTATTCGTTTGTGATTGCAAAAACTTTCAAGTTTTTAAAAATTCCTTATTTCAAAACACTTTTTTTTAAACAAATCAAATGTTCAACAAAGTATCAGAACTGGTATCACAGTAACAATATCAAAGTGAAAAAATAGGTCTGTGTCAACCTCGGAGTCCCTATTATCTGATGTTTGAACTAATTTTAACAAAATAGCTACATCTTTTTCTACTCTTAGGAAATGAACTAGAACTTTTGAATTCCATTCAAATGAGCCCTCTTTGAAGTTTATAAGAGTATCTCTTTCATAAGGGCCATATACGGCCCTAGGATATAGCGTACAATACCTGCTCCCCGGGCCCTGGGGGGTTTTGTCGACGCAGGAGTTTTTGTTATCTGATATTTGAATTATTTTCTTAAAAAGATGGCTATGTAAAAATTTGTATTGGATGAGTTTGGGGAAAAGGGTGTTTGAGGGGGGGGGGGGTATCTAATTGCCCTCAGATATCTTTTGACTCTAAAAAGTGTACTAGAACTTTCAATTTCCAGTAAAATGAGCCCTCTCTGAAGTTTATGCGAGCATCCCTTTCATCAGAACCATATACGCCCCCAGGACAACACTTACAACGCCTATCCCCCGGGTCCTGGGGGGTTGTGTTGACACCAGAGTTTCTGTTATCTAATTTTTGAACAATTTTCAAAAAGCTGGCTATCTAAAAATTTGTAGCGGATGAGTTTGGGGAAAAAGGACGGGGAGGGGCTAGTTGCCCTTAAATCTCTTGACTCTAAAAAGTAAACTAGAACTTTCAATTTCCAATCAAATGAGCCCTCTATGAAATTTATACGAACATCCCTTTCATAAAAACCATACATGCCTTTAGGGCAAAACTTAGAACGCCTTCACCCGGGCCCTGGGGGGTTGTATTGACACCGGAGTTTTTCTTATATGACCTTTGAACTATTTTTAACAAAATATCTACCCAAAATTTTCATCAGAAGGGTTTGGAAAAAAAAGGCGGGGGGGTCTGGGGCTAGTTGCCCTCGGATATCTTTTAACTACAAAAAAGTGAGCTCGAACTTTCAGTTTCCAATCGAATGAGCCCTCTCTGAAGCTTATACGAGCATCCAAACGCATCCAATTGAAATTGTGCGATGGCAATTTTCTTAAAGATAGTCCATAGAACACATAACAATGCCTCCAGAGTTGGCAAAAACACCCAGGACTTCGAGGCAAAGATTTTGAGTTTTTCCCATGGGGGCATGTCAAGGTCTTATGAATGGGTGGTCAAATTAAGTTCAGATGGATTTCATTTGATTTTAAATTCGAAATTATTGTGCCCTTTTTAAAAGCCAAGGTGATTTGAGAGAATCTCCCATCCCCATGCCCCACACACCCATTTCCGAAACAAACACTTAGAGGTGGCTCATTTGGATGAAATTGAAAGTCCTAGTTCCTTTTTTAGGGTCAATAGTGATGGAGATAAAATAGCCCCCCCCCTCCCCATTCCCTACTTATCACCAAACGCATACGATTGAAATTGTGCAATGGTAATCTTATTCAAAATAGTCCATAGAACACACAGCAATGCCTCCAGGGTTGGCACAACCTCGCAGGACTCTGGTGCAAGGGTTTTGAGTTATGCCCTGGGGGCATATAGGTTTTTATAAATAGGTGGTCAAATTAAATTCACTTGAATATAATGGATTTCATTTGATTTTAAACTCGAATTATCGTGCCCTTTTTAAGAGTCAAGGTGATTTGATAGAACCTCCGCCCTCCCAAATACACCCAATTTCAAAACAAACATCCAAATAGCGTTTAGAGATACTATTTTTTCAGCATTGTCGAAAGGTTCAGTAATTATGTATTTGGAGATGTCAATCCCTGTCTCAAAGCCTCAGGTCAAGGGCTGAAAGCTGTGCGATTTGTTTATTGTTCACATATAGTATATGCTATTGAGAAAAGTATGAATGTTTGACTTCTACTTTCCCAAAATACAAATGGCATTAAGATCAGTCTTTCAGGGAATGTTGAGGGGAGTGTTGAACTAAATCATAACATGTTATGTGTATATGGGTTGTCAGAAGAGTTTAATTAAAGAATTACTGAGCGCATTAATTTGGATTTTATTTTGAAGTGATAAGGATATGATCAATTTACCAAAAAGGCAATATTTGCACAACACTGCTTCTGCAACGACTGCTGCTAACAATGCCTTCAGGGCTGGCAAAACCACCCAGGACTCCAAGGCAAAGATTTTGAGCTATTCCCATAAGGGCATGTAAGGTTTTATGAATGGGTGGTCAAATCAAATTCAGATGGATTTCATTTGATTTAAATTCGAAATTATTGTGCTCTTTATAAGAGTCAAGGTGATTTGAGAGAGCCATTTACCCACCCCCACTTCTAAAACAAACACTTAGAGGTGGCTCATTTGGTTAAAATTGAAAGTTCTAGTTCCTTTTTGAGCGTCAATAGTGACGGAGATCAAATAGCCTCCCCCCCCCCCATTCCCTTTTTTTCACCAAACGCATCCAACTGAAATTGTGCGATGGCAATTTTATTCAAAATAATTGGCAGAACACATAACAATGACTCCAGGGCTGGCACAACCAGGCAGGACTCAAGAGCAAGGATTTTAAGTTATGCCCTGGGGGTATGTAAGGTTTATATGAATGGGTAGTCAAATTAAATTTAGATGGGACTCATTTGATTTTAAATTCGAGATTACTGTGCTTTTTTTAAGAGTCAAGGTGATTTGAGAGAGCGCCGTCCCCACACCCATTTCCAAAACAAACATCCAAACAACGTTTAGAGATATAATTTTTTCAGCATTGTCAAAAGGTTCGGTAATTAATATATTTGGGGATATCAACCCCCCCCCCACCCCGAGGCCTCAGGTCAAGGGATGAAAGCTGTGTGATTTGTTCAACGTATAGTATATGCTATTGAGAAAAGGTATGAATGTTTGACTTCTACTCTCCCAAAATACAAATAGCATTAAGAAGAGTCTTTCAGTGAATGTTGAGGGAAGTGTTTAACTAAATCATAACATGTTGTGTGTATATGGGTTGTCAGATGGGTTTGACTCAGGAATGACTGAGTACCTTAATTTGGATTTTTTTTTTTTTTAAATGATAAGGGATACGATCAATAGACCAAAAAGGCAATATTTGTACAACACTGCTTCTACAACAACTGCTGCTTCTACTGCTACCACAAGTAACATTACTTCTACCACTACTATCACTAAACTATTACTTATGTAGCTAGTACTACTAAGGCTAAGGATATTGAAAAAAATATATGAAGAAACGTTGAGGAGAAAGTTGAACTAAATCAAAACATACTATGTGTATACAGATTGCTGATTCGGACGTAATAGCAATATTTCTGGAACGGCTTTTTATATCAAGAGGAAATTTCAGGGGTATTATCACAGGGACGTTCAGTTTACCAAAAGATTAAATTTACCTTTTACTTCTGCTATTAATGCTGCTGCTACTACTGTTAATACCAATAATTATACACTAATATTGCTATTACTGTTCCTACTACCACCATTTACTACTATGATACTAGTACAGTTAAGGCTACACACATGGAGGTGAAAATTTCACAGAATATTGAGGGGGACTTTGAACTAAATCAAATCACACTATGTGAAAGCAGATGTGTAAAATAGCGTATCTTAAGAAGGGATTTGGTTATTAAGTTGAAACTTTTGAAGAATACTTAAAAGGAAAGATCAATAGACAAAAGATAAGATATGCATGTTACTACTAACACTAATACCACTGCTACTTTTACTTATGCTACTACTCCTACTATGCTATTCCAACTACTACTTCAATTGCAGCAACTTGTAAGGCTTATAGCATTAAGGTGAAAAGGGCGTCAAAAGTTCGTCAAAAGCGCACATGATCAATATTTTTGGAACGACCTAAGATATCAAGGTGAAACTTCTGGGGCATCATGAAAGAGGTGCCCAGCTGACCAAAAGGCAATATGCACACTCTGCTAACGCTATTGATACTGCTGCTACTACTGTTACTGTTTCTACTAATACAATGGTAACACTGCTACTGCTTCTACTACTACCAAAACTGCTGTAATAATAGTACTTTTAAGTTTGAGTCTATCAAGCTAAAATTTGAGTGAATATTAATGGCAAATTCGAACTAACAAAAGACATTATTTGCATTCAGATTGTCAAAAAAGCAAATCTGAAGAAGGATTGGATTAGGTTTGGACTCTCAGAGAATACTTAAAATGAAAAATCAATTGACCAGAAAGCAATATATGCAAACTAGGCCTACTACTAATACTACTGCTACTACAACATTTACTATTTTTATTGCTACTTTTACTATTGCACCAATTCCTACTTCTATCGGAAGTAATTTTAAGGTTAAGAATATTAAAATGAAAATTTCAAGAAGGCTATGAATATACAGGTTATTAAAGAGCAAATTGACAATATCGTAGCAATGGCTAATTGTATTAAACTGAGCAGTCACACAACTGCTTGGACTACTTTTAAAATATCTACCTAAGGGTTTGAAGAATTTTAAAATGCAATATTAAAAATAATAGCATTTCAAAATTTTTTAATATTCAATTAGGTGACAAAAAATATTGATAAGGTAATTTAATCCTGAATAAAATAATACGTAATGAATAGAGTCTAAGTTCCTTATATTTCAATGTTAGATGCAAAAATAGTTTCAACTGCTTTTTTTGTTTCCTGAATAGTTAATTACAAAATATGTTGAACTCATAAAACAGCAAAAATAAATTAAAAGTAAATAATATTAGTTAAATCATCATACGAATGAAGACTAAAATCTTGCGAATTTTCTAAAAAGAAATAGATGTAAAATTAGAATGAAATAAATATTCAGCTAAAATTATAAAACTGATTTAAAACTAAAAACAAACTGTTAATCAAATCCAGAATTTGTTGTTAACTAAATAAATACAAGTAAAAAAATCCATGACCCTCTCATTCGGGCATTGTAAAATCTTGCTGTTCTTCAACCTTTTGTCTCTGTTGTTTTGACATTCGTCCCAATTTTACGGCTAAAAGGAAAATACAGTATATTAATGCTTTGATATCTCAAGAATTTCGGAATTTAGGCTTTCTGATCTTTGTTTCTATTTTTATTTTTATACAGAAATAATCAAACATGAAGATGTCTAAAAATAGTTTATCGTATCCAGCCTAAGATTTATACTTGAACATTTAAAAAGAGCTGAACAAATATTTTGAACATCTTGACTTGGAGAGTCAAAGGTCATACGAGATATTTTTTGTTTTTCAGAAAATAAAGACACGTGAGTCTAATTTGAAAAATTAAGCCAAATAATGCCAACTAATTCTGTCTAAATTTAACTAAACTTTATTTCTGCCAACTAATGAAGGTAATTGCTGCAATTTGCCTCTTCTTGAGGCAAAAAAGTGACAAAAATGTCACTTCTCACCAAAATAGTGTTTTTCTTTTCTCAGCATCCAAGTCAGGTTAGGTTAGGTCATAGTCTGTATATAGTTTTCTTGCTTTTAAATCCTTACATGAAAATCTTTTTTTGCCGTAATTATAAATTGCCTCTCATTCAGTGTAAATATTCAATGTTTTTATCTTACTTATGTTATTCAGACCCCTTAATGACTTCCAACAATTAAATCAAATTGATCAAAGATGGATTTGATAAAATTTAGATAAAAGTTGCATTCCTTTTAGCAGATTTTCACCTCGTTGTAACCATATTATAGCTTGTCTTTAATTAAATAATGCATTGGAATTTTGGTCAGGTTAGGTTGAATTACTTTAGGTTACACGCTCTAGGTGACCCCCCCCCATCTATAATTTTGTGTGGTAGTTTTCATGATTTTGTTACTAAAGTATTGTAGTTTCTTTTATTTCATTAACATTTACCAAACTTCGCTTCTCGAGTGTTTTATATAATAGAAAAGTACCAAATTTATTTTTATCAATATAATATATATTCTGAACTATAAATCTACTCTATATTAATAAACCAAATACCTTAAAAGGAGATTTAAGCAATAATATTCACAAGTTTCCAGCTTCACAACCTTGACGACTACAGACAGGCAGGGCTGCCATTTGGTGAGAAAAAATATCACTACATTTTACCGATTTTCTTGTTGATTTAGTGACTTTTTTTAATAATCTATTTATTTATGTGCAAATTTAGTGATTTTTTTTTAGACAGGAAAAAAATCACTAGAAATAATTATAAATCACCAGGGGCGGCAACCCTTTAGGCAGGTATGCAGATCACTACTGGCAGGTTGTCAATTGTGTTGATGAGTTGTTGCACAAAAAGATAAGGCATGACTTAAACTTGGCAACCGCCAGGATGACAACTGAAGGATAGTCATAGTTAAAAATACAGTCCTAGCGTATCCAAAATAGGGCTCACTGTCGTTTATGCTCGAGTAATCCCCCTTAACGTTATGACCAAGATATTCCATAAAGATTTATCAAGAATTTCATTTCTATGAACTGGGCAGCCTATCGATAGAGCGTATTTGATTTTTAAGTGGTGTAGGAGGACACTAACATAAATGGTATCTTAAATTTAATTAGAGGCTTTCTTCAGCTTCAAGCTTATAAGCGAAAACAAAATGAAATAAAGCAAGCTGATGATTGGTGATTTGAAATGAAAACTGGTGATGAACTGAGTTTGAATTTATTCTATTGTATGTTGTTAAGATATTGAATTTATTCAATATGAACTGGTTTTGAATGTATTCTATTGTTTGCTGTTAAGATATCAAATTTATTTAATATGAACTGGTTTTGAATTTATTCTATTGTACGTTGTTAAGATATTGAATTTATTCAATATGAACTGGTTTTGAATGTATTCTATTGCATGTTGTTAAGATATTGAATTTATTTAATATTAACTGGTTTTGAATTTATTCTATTGTACGTTGTTAAGATATTGAATTTATTCAATATGAACTGGTTTTGAATGTATTCTATTGCATGTTGTTAAGATATCAAATTTATTTAATATGAACTGGTTTTGAATTTATTCTATTGTACGTTGTTAAGATATTGAATTTATTCAATATGAACTGGTTTTGAATTTATTCTATTGTATGTTATTAAGATACTGAACTTATTCAGTATAAACTGGTTTTGAACTAATGCTATTGTACGTTGTTAAGATAGGTAGATTTTAGCGCTGAACTACTTACATTTAGACCATTTATAAGTTATTAATAGGCCTTAAATCGCCATTTTTATTATTATAAGGGTAAATATAATACATTTTTATTTAATTAATATTATATGTTATTATAAGGATATAAATGCTTTTTATGACTATGAACCTTCTTCAATTATTAAATAAATCCTAAGCCGATGCATATAAATGAGCTCGAAAGTCTACCAAAATAAAAAAAAAATGGACATTGGGGAGGCCAATGAAACAGTCATTTTTTTATGTTTTTCTGAGGACTATAAAATAGAATCTAGGGGGGAGGGGTATTTTCAGCTGAGGGTAAACGCCTAGACTCATTTTTCTCAGTTATTATTCAGTGAACGAATTGGAATAAAGATGCCTTGAAAAAGGGACACTTACAGTCTTTGGACATTCCCCATGCCAAACATTTTTGCAGTCTACAAAATTGGCATCTATTTCGGCTATCTTTGTTGATCACACAGTTTTTTATTCTTAAACATTGGTAGTTTGTCTTGCGGAATTGTGATCTCTTGTCTTGTGATCTCTTGAAGAATGCTTTACATCCTTCACAGGTCATTACTCCATAATGGTTTCCACTTGACTTATCCCCGCAAATATTGCACAGGATAATTTTAATTTGGTCTAGAAAATAAAAAGAAAGTTAGAAAAAGATTAGGTATGAAAAAAGTTTGTAAATAAAAGCTGGTAAAATTATTAGGCTAAGGTAAAAGGCACATTGTGTTAACAAGTTTGAGACAGATGGAACATTCACATAAGATCGTTTAGCCCCCTTCCTCCCGAAGCTGCATTTAATAAAATTGACAGTTCCACTCTAAGGGAAGATACTTGAATTTTAGGCTGCACTAATAATGGCACACTTTTGTTAAACTTGCTGCTCGCCACCATGCATGCATGATATTTCAATTGGACAAACACCTGAGTCTATATAATCTTAGTCTTGAAAAAAAAAATGGAGTTCCAAAAATGAACCAATTATTGCTTCATTTCGTTCATTTTTTTATCCATGATATTTTTAACTTATTATTTACATAGGTAGTGTTTTTTTATTCTAGCTTTATCATTTATTTACAGGCTAAAAAAAATAATAAGTTATTCATTCATGGCTGCCATCAGAGATATTCCTGAATAATTCTTCTGTCAATGATCATGCTAGTTTATACAAAAGATGAAATATAACTAAAACAAATAAAAATGATTATGATTAGTTAATCAAGAATACAACTAAAATCTGACGAGCACAGTCAAAATTTTTCTCTAAAAGAGTTAAAATGACTTTTCTTTTCTTGCTTTATATTTTACTTTTTTACATTATAACAAGCAAAATGTGCAGCGCACTATGGGAAGGCCATCGTTTCGCTTAAACCCCTCCTTAGAATACTAGGATAAACTTAGCCCTTTACTTAAAACATTAGAAAAAAAAATATTTCGAGAAAGATTCCAGTCTATCCTCTTAAATTTATAATCCTTCTGGAGAGACACCAAAGGGGGAGGGGGAGAGGCTTACATTGAAATTAAGGAAGTTGTTTTTCAGAGGTAGAAAATTAGCCTACACGTCTAACATGATACGTGTATTTCTCATGAATAATTTTTGGCCTGGCCATTCTATTTTGACTAGATCTGATTTGAATTCTAATGTTTAATTTTTGTGTCCATAAAAAGTGAACGAACTAAATATATACAAGACTCATATATGATAACTCAATTAAGGCTGACCAACATTGGGCTCAATTATGGCTGCTCACTTGCAATTACAAGACAGAACAGCTTAAATGTCTGCCAAAAAGACTTGAAGAAACTGAAAACGAAAGCCGAACCTTTTTTCGTTTCTTTTCAGGTCAAGTTCGTTTAGGACTTCAGTAAAAATTATGGTTACAGCTGGAGAGGTGGCCAATGTTTACCCCCCTCGCTAAAAGTACCCGACCAGAATTCACTCCTCCTTCCACCAAAAATACATCCCAACAGGAAATATTCCCTCCGAATATATCCTATTGCAAAATCCCCCCCCCCTTTTGGCTGACTGTTCTCCAATCATCTTCATTGTGTTATATTAAAAGGGCTTGAACTTTTAATTCCTGACCTAATCAGCTCCTTCTGAAGTTTTTACGACCATTAGGTAAATGTGGATAAAGAAGGGGTAGTCCGACTCCTACACGGAATCAATTTAGCTCATTTTGGGGTTTCATATTACGCTTTACTTCAATAATATGAGCGTCAAAACGAAATATTCCCAGAAATGAAGAAGTAAATATCAATCACATTTTTATTCACTTTTAAAGTTTGTTATGTAAATTCCCCTATCAGATAACCCCCCCCCCCTCAAACCAAACAAAATCCTAGTTACGGCCCTGGAGATTGTACAATCATTTTCTACTTCAAACTTCTCTCATCTCTCTATCTTAGAACAAATTCTGTATTTATCTGATGGCTCAATGAGATGTTTCGGCATCAAATGCATCCTTTGAAGTATATCCTTTGAATATATCCTAAATACGAAAGAATCAGAGAACAAAGTTGTAGAAGTTTAAATTTCTTTTAAGTTTTGTAATTTGTCCATTGTTTACACATAGTTTTTGTAATTGGGAAACATTTTTCACAGGGGAGCCTTCTGGTGGGAAAGGGGACTGTCTGAGGTAATCTTCAGTGGGAAAAAAAAATTGGGAATAATTTCCTTTTCATGGGGATGAATTTTCTATAGGAAGGAGTCTTTTCTTTGGGTTAGGAGGATACATTTTGTAGGATGGTATTTTTGAGGGGGGGGGGGAGTAAACACCTAGAACCAGTTAAATCAACCCTAATTCAGCGCTGCATTGAATTTTAAAAAATCCCTTAAAAATAAAAAAGGCAAAATATACCCGATGAAACCAAGGAGGCGTTTGTGGTGCCTAAATGACACTTTAAGCTTTCATTCAGGGTGGTTGTGACGAGGTTCAATTTTAGCTTAACAGAACGAATAATGTTACTTTCGGGTTCAGATAAACAAAAAATTATTTGTTTCGATTTCAAAAGATTCCAATCTGACTTATCCTTCAAAACAAAACCGTTAAACAGGATATTTTGTATACAGAACTTTAGATTTGAAATGTTGGCATTGCACCTTAGCAAATTCTCTTTTTAATTGTCGTTTCAAATGGTAGATTCGCAACACTTAAAGGAATTTGGCTTAAGCAACTAATTTGATTTTGTGAACATTGTGACTGTATTTGTGGTTTTTGCCGGCACCACTAACACAAGGATCTATTTTTCGTTTATATTTCATCATTTCAGTCATATAAATGTTATTAAAATACGGGGAAGGAAAGTCTAAGAGATAAAGATTTCTTGGAGAGTAAGGGGTGGGGGGAAAGCGCTTCAGTCTTACTCGCATGCATGCTGGCATTCATTAGTAAGGTATCCCATGATGGTATATAGCAAGACGTTTTGATGAGGGACTAAGTGGCCAATGAAATTTGTATAGCCCATAGTTTTCTTATACCAATTTCCACCCTTAAGGAGACTAATAAAAAAAAAAAAAAACTAATTTTTACTGATGAAAGTAAAGAACTAAGATTAAAATTAAAAATAAACAAAGTATATTGCTTCTTATTTTACGGAACATATATCCTTATTATTGGCATAGACAAATTGACGCTAGATCTGCAGACGAAAAAGTATTGATTTTGTGTCTTCAAACCCTTTGAAGACACCTATAATTCAGTCTTTTATTTTCTGTAGGGTACTCATGACCGATTGACTCAATCACCCTATGATCCTGAATATTTCTTATTGCTCATCATAAAGATAGAAAAACTGTTACTTTAAGATTCTAAATTTTCTAATTATAACGAAAACATACCTTAAACATACGTTATGATAAACCGTAAACGAAAATTACACTTGAAAGCTGAACATAGTCCAATTCCAGCAAGGGCAGATCCAGAACTTTTAGGGGAGGGGGCAAAATACATTGATCTGTTAAACTTGCGTTAGGGGCAAGTTAAATTAACGCAAAATTGAGTTTACTAAGTAAATTACACTACTTTAGACTATGTTAGGGGGGATGCACCCCTTCGCCCCCACCCCTAGAACCAGGGGCTTACTCTGGGCACAAAAAAATTTGGGGCACAGAAATACAAATCAATAATCTAACAGTTATAATCATTTTACAATTTTTGAAATTTCATTTTTATTAAAACTAAGTAGAAGGCACAGCCACAGTTAATACATGAAAATAACTAACAAGTTATTAATTAATAACTAAAATAGAACTAAATCAAAAGTAATCAAATAGTTTTGTAGGGGACATAATCTTGTACCTGAATCATAAAATGAAATTAACTCTTAAATGAAATTAACCAGGAGCAGGAACTTGGGTTGAATGAATGGTATTTCCATCAATAAAACCTGGGATATTCATCCTAGGGATATATTGATGCAATCTATATTCAGGTGTGATGTGACAGTCAGTGCTTGAAATGGAACTGCCACTTGAGTTAGGAACTTGGGCGAAATATCCGTTCATAACACGTGGAATGCTAGTCCAATGGGTATATTGATACAATCCCTTTTCAGGGGTGACGTTAAAGTCAGTGCTTGAAATGGAACTGCCGTTTGAAGCAGAAACTTGTGCAAAATATCCGTTCATATGATCCGAAATATTCGTCCAATGGGGATATTGATGCAAACCATTTTCTGTGGTTATGCGACAGTCAGGGCTTGAATTTGCCCAAGTTCCACTTGAAGAAGGAACTTGGGCAGAATGAAGAGAATATCTATCCAAGGGACATGGAGTATTCATACACGGGGTATATTGATTGGGTGAATTTGTCAAGTTGTTATGTTGACTTTCTCCATTTTCAGGAGCAACATAGCTGTTATTGTTAGAATCAAATTGCCAACAATTATGAGCACTATGATTTAACTCCGAAGCTTTGTCAAAGGCAGACTTCCAAAATTCGTCATAATCGTCAATACTTAAATGCGCTGCCATTACTACATTATTAAGATCTGATCTGACATCATACACCTGATACAAACACCTTCCTGTGTCTCTGTGTCTCTTGTGTTCGTATCAATCTGATACAAACACCTTGCTGTGTTTGTATCAATTAACCTCGATTACATTACACCTCGTTAGTTGAAAATGACCGGGAGAAGATCCAATTAAACCCTCGTTTTTCATTGGTTAAAAGAAGTAAGGTAGTTTTGTGATTTCACGATCTGGGAATTCAATCTAAACTATATCTAATATTGGTCCAACTAGTCCCTAGGGTAATTTTAATAAAAACTGTTTACAAAAATATGCGAAAATACAAACAGACAAAAAACGGATAAAAAAAACAGGTGAAATTAAAATAAACGAAATTATTAATGATGCAAAAAAGACGTTGCTAGTCAAGAAGATACTAATAGGAGCGTTAGCCCATTTGAGCAGAATAATGTGCCTGGTCCGGTTCAAGAAGCAGAAGAGTCACTCCTTTGATTATTTCCCAAGACATTAAAATTTCTTTCCACAACTTTGAATCTTAGGAAGGGTACATATCATGGGTGCCGGCAGGGGGCCCATGCCCCCCCTCCCTGGTAAGCTGGGACCCTAAAGTAATTATATAGAAACAAAAAAAAAACAGGAAAGCCACTATAATCAGAAATGTTTCCCCTAAACTGGGAATTTTTGTACGATACGTTTTTTGTGTTTTATTATCATGCATCTATTTTTCAAGGAGTGATTGTATTTATCTAGTTGTAGCTTTGAAAAAGATTTAATTTTTTACAGTTATGAAGTATACAGGTGTCAAATATATCGGTTTTTGGTATTTAAAATTAAAAATAATTAAATTAAAAATATTTATTTTATTTTCTTAAGCTTTGTTTTAATGACTTAATTTGATTTTGCGGTACTTTTTATAAACAATTGAGTCTAAAGGTATCAAATATTTGGTGTTTGATATCCAAGTTCAAAACTGTCAATATTGTTGAAAACTAATTAAAAAAAAAACAAGTTTTTTCAAATGAAAGCAAGAAGCGACACTAAAACTTAAAACGAACAGAAATTATTCCGTATATGAAAGGGGCTGCCCCCTCCTCAACCCCTCGCTCTTTACACTAAAGCTTTTTATTGTTTTAAAAAACAAAGTTGTGAGACAGAGTCAAGCTTTAGCTTAAGGAGCGAGGGGTTGAGGAGGGGGTAACCTCTTTCATATACAGAATAATTTCTGAACATTTTTGGGTTAATGCAGCTTTTATTTTGGTTCACCGTACGTGAACAATTCAAACGAAGTTTGTATATTAATTTTTCTTTTTTTGGCTAAATGGCCTTCTCGAAATTTTGTTCAGACGTAACTTACGCAACGAAGTTCTATATTCGTATATTTTTATTACGTATATTAGGGGGTTCGCCCCTTAGTCAATACCTCGCTCTTTACGCTAAGTTCAAATTTTTGTTCCAACTCTTTAAGAATGACCCCTTAATCACGAAAGGCCGTTAATTAGAATAAATAGCTCTGATGAAAGTACAAAAAAAACTTTAGCGAAACAGCAAGGTTTTGACTAGGGGGCAAAACCAATCATATAAGGATTAATTTCAGTTCGTTTTAAATTTTTGATGTTGCTCCTTACTTTCAGTTGAAAAAATTGTTTTTTTTTTTATTCAATTTCTGATCGTTTTTTTTAAATAATACTGGGAAATCTGGCGTCCTCTTCAAAGCAATGTCCCTTCCCCCATGAGAACTCCCTCCATGGAAAGATCCTCCCATGTAACACCCGACCCACCCCCTCCCCCCAACTACCAAAAAAGGGACACTTAAAAAGGGCCCTAGAACTTTTAATTTGCGTTCTAATGAGCCCTCCCACGATATTCTAGGACCACTGGGTCGATACAATCACCCGTGGGAAAAAAAATACAAAAAAAAACAAACAAATAAGTACGCATCCGTGATCTTTCTTCTGGTAAAAAATATAAAAATCCACATTTCTGCAGATGGGAGCTTGAAACTTCTATAGTAGAGTTCTCTGATACGCTGAATCTGATGGTGAGATTTTCAGTTAAGTTCTATGACTTTTGTGGGGTGTTTCTCCCTTTTTACAAAATAAGGCAAATTTTCTCAGGCACATAGATTTTGGTCGGTAAGACTAAAATTGATTAAACTTAAATATTTGAAATCAGCATAAAAATATAATTCTTTTGATGTATCTATTGGTATCAAAATTCCATTTTTTAGAGTTTCGGTTACTATTGAGCCGGGTCGCTCCTTACTTACAATTCGTTAACACGAACTGTTTGAATATACAGTCCAACGCTTCGACATTTGCTCAACAGAACTGAATTCTGGGCGTTCATATCTTAGTTTTTGTAAATAGCCTATTGTTTGTATAATTTTTTTAATTAATTACTTTTTTGATTTTTATACGCTTTTGCTTTAATTAACATACTTTTTTCATTGCCTTTAGAAAAATGGTTGTAAGCTTCATTAAATAAAAAAAAGTTTTTTCGGCTGAAAGTAAGGAGCAACATTAAAACAAAACGAACAGAAATTATTACGTATATAAGGAGGTTTGCCCCCCTCCTCTATACTTCTCTCTTCACCCTATAGTTTTTCGGCATTTAAATAAAAGTTACTTATAGTTCTAATTAAACGACCCTTGTGTTTCAAGAGTTGTTTTTAAAGAATTGGCACAAAAATTAAACTTTAGCGTAAAGAACGAGGGATTGAAGAGGGGGCAACCTCCTTAATTTACGTATTGATTTCGGTTCGTTTTAAGTTTTATTGTTGCTCCCTACTTTCAGTTGAAAAAACATGCTTTTTTATTTGATTTCTGATCGTTCTTTTAATAGCGCCAGGACACCTGGCTCCATTTCCATGGAAAGATCCCCCTCCCCACAGAAATATCCTCTGGGCAATTCAACCTTGGCAAAAATAAACCCCGGACAATTAGCCTTAACCTCTCTACGCCTCAAATTGAGTCGGTAAAGAAAATGCAAGGCATAACAAGAAATTTCGTATAGGAATTCTGTGAAACTTTCCTCTCAATGAAAAATTATCTCCGTGTAAAATCCTCCCAGCAGAAAATTCTTCCTCCCCTCCCCATCCGAAAAATGTATGCATTTTCTCAATAACAAATAAATCAATGGGTATTTTTTTTATTTTTATCATTTTGTCTCTAAAGACACAGTTATTGGGTCTTTCAACTATACTGAAGAAAAAAGCTATCTCAAAATTTTGAACGGACGATTTTGTGGAAAGGAGGAGTGGGAGGAGGCCTAGTTGCCCTCCAATTATTTTGGTCCCTGGAAAAGGGCACTGGAACCTTTGATTTCCAATAGAATGAGCCCTCTCTCGTCGGTCTAGGCTCACTGGGTCGATAAGATCACCCCTAAAAAAAAACAAAAAAAACAAATAAACACGCATCAGTGATCTTTCCTCTGGCAAAAATGACAAAATTCCACATTTCTGTAGATAGGAGCTTAAAACCTATAGAGTAGGGTTTTTTGATACACTGAATCTGATGGTGTAGTTTTCATTAAAATTATAGGATTTCGAGGGGGTCTTTCCCCGTTTTTTAGAAAATCAGACAAATTTTCTCAGGCTCATAGTTTTTGATGGATAAAACTAAACTTAATGAAGCGTATATATATATGGAATCAGCATAATAAGCCAATTTCTTTTGATACATCAATTGGTATCAAAATTCAGTTTTTTTAAAGTTTCGGTTACTATTGAGCCTGGTCGCTCCGTACTTACAGTTCATTACCACGAACTGTTTGATTACCCCTCAAAATTCAAACAGAGATCGTTGAAATATTGATCTTTTTCTGCGTTACCAAAAGTACTGCATTCATAAATCTTCATAGTTTCATGAAATTTAATCATACAAATAGAAAAGGGTATTCAACTAAAGTAAGGATCAAGTTTAAAACTTAAAACAAATACAAATTACTCTGTATATAAGGGGGACTGCCCCCTTCTCACCACCTTGCTCATTAAACAAAATTATTTTTAGTGCTTTGAAAAATCTTATCTTTCCAGTTGTAAATTTTCTGAAAAAAATTGGAAAATACCATACTTCAAAGTAAAGAGTAAGGATCTAAGAAGGAGAGGGCCCAGTGGTGGATCAAGGTGGGGGCAGGGCCCACCACCCCCTAGCGTAGTCTAAAGTAGTGTAATTTACTTAATTATCCCAAGTTTGCGTTAATTAAACTTGCTCCTAACACAAGTTTACCGGATCAACCTACTTTGTGCCCCCTCCATCAATTTTTTTCGGATCAACCTATTTTGCCCCCCCCCAAAGAAAAAAAATCCTGGATCTGCTCCTGAGACAGCCCTCTTTATACAAAGAATAATCTGTTCAAATAGGTTTAATTTGCTCCTTGCTTTCAGTTGAAAACCTCTTTTTTATTTAATTTCTAACTGTTTTCCGAATCCTTCCAAGGCCTAACCAAGACATAATCTAAGTTACCTTTCACTTAATTCCCTAATTAATTGCTTTTAAAATGTGTAAAATATGTAAATCAATAATTGAACGTGCATTAGTACCGTCCTATGTTTAAATTTTCAATTTAAATTTTGGATAAAATTTGAATATACTTAAAAAATTGGCAACGAATAGTAATTTGGGTAAAAAGTCCTTGTTAATATTACTACAAAAGAATTTCGGTTGGATAAAAAGGAGTATTATTGTAAGTTCCTTGCAGTATTTGCCACCCCAAAGAAATATCCTGGCTGGGCTGATGATTACCTGCCTTGCCTTTTCCGCCTATGTGCTGGTAGCACTCGGAATGCAACATTTTAGCTGTA
Organism: Artemia sinica; assembly: GCA_027921565.1. NCBI lineage: Eukaryota > Metazoa > Arthropoda > Branchiopoda > Anostraca > Artemiidae > Artemia > Artemia sinica. The sequence goes on from JAPEVW010000088.1 coordinate 150,441, forward strand.
TAGAGAAGTGCTGCCACTGTGTGGCATTACTTCTTTTACAACTGGAAAGCCTAAATTATAGTTATTCGTACTTTCAAATCAATTAGCTTTTCAGAATTTTAAATTGATTGAAAATTCATTCTCTTCGTGGTAAAGTCGTAGTTTTGTGCCATAAAATAGCAAGAAAACAAGATTTTTCAATGGGCCAATCTTTACGGTCACTTAAAAAAGAGCTTTAAATTTACATTATGAATGATCTCCCTCCCAATTATCTTGGACCTTCAGTTTGATACAATTTCCCTTGGGAAACGACAAAAGAAATAAATATGCATCGACGATATTTCTTCTGAAAAAAAAAGCAAAATTCCAAATTTGGAAGATTGGAGCTTGAAACCTCTACGATTGTTTCTCTGACATGATGTATCTAATAAAAAGATTTTCAATAAGATCGCTTGCTTTTCTGGGATGGGGGATATTTTGTTTCATTTTGCATAAAATTTAATTCCTATTTTTATTTGAGAGTCTTTTCCTAAAAGTATTAAAAAAAACTTATTCCTACAAAAAAAATTCCTGAAATGTATTCCCCGTCACCCAGCCACGACTGATATTTTGGAGTTTGCCCACCCCCTGAAAACTTTCTGCCGGCGCCCTTGGTACATATTAAACATTATCCGCGGAAATCATATCTAGTATATTATTTATTACTGTTATTTAAAATCTTTTAAATCCTTGGGAATATTCGCAAGTGAATCTAAGAATATTTCTAAACACAAAGGGCACTGGTACCAAAGATTTCTTGAATCGGTTCTTATTATAGCTTTAGAGACCAGGATTAAACCACTCTCCTCGTACAGCCTATAGTTTGAAATACGGTTAGTCAGTCGGGTACCCAAAAAATATTTAGCCAATTTCTCTGGAAAATATTCCTCCAATTTTCGGAGCATCCATGTTTTAGAACCGTATAACACGCGAGGATATTTCCCCCTTACGAAATATACCCCCTCGGAAAATACCCCCTGTAGAAAATGTTTTAAGGTTTTTTGTACCCCTCCTCCCCAAAAAAATTGTGTCCTAAGTCAAAAGTCTTGGTTAGGGCCCTGGGGATTATACATAAGTTTTACCTCCACCCTCCCGTCTCTCCCTTAGAGCTGATTCTGTATTTATCCATAGACTCAATGAGAGCTGGGATGTTTTGGTATTAAAATGATCTTTTGACCTATGTCCATACAAAAAAACAAACTGCAAAACAATCAGAGAACCCCATTGTAAGTACCTTTTTAAGTTTTGTGATTTGTCGATTGCTTACACATAGTATTTGTTGTTGAAAAGCACATGGCATTTTTGACGGGGGAGTTTTCTTCAGTAGGGGAAGGGATTTTTGGGGGAATTTTCATAGGGAAGAAAATTTTTGGGAAAATTACTCTGAATTCTTCTGTGGAGTTCTATTTATTTGTCTTTCTTCCTTTTTGAATGCACAAGTTTACGTATGGAGGGAGTGTTCCTTTAGAATTGTCCAGGGCAAATTTTCAGCGAGGGTCAAATTGTTGGCAAATTTTCCCGTGGAAAAACGTGGTTAATGTCCACAAAGAAAAAGTGAATTTTGATAGCAATACATCAAAAGAATCAAACCTTATTATACTGATTCCAAATATAAAAGATTCATCAACTTCTGTGCTACACTAGCCTGATTAGTAATACTTAATTTTAAAGAAAGGGAGTAAACACCACCCAAAAGTCAAGGAATCTTATAAAAAAAAACACACCATCAAAATCAGCGTATCAGAGAACCATGCTGTAGAAGCTTCAAGCTCCTATATACAAAAATGTGGAATTTTGAATGTTTCACCAGAAGAAAAATCACTGATGTGTATTTTTTTTTCCCCCGAGGGGGATATCTGACCCTTGACCCATTTGCAGTCAAACCAAAATAGGCTAAACGAGATTAAGCTCCCCTGGCATATTCCTCCCAGAAAATTCCTCTCCCCATGGAAAATTTCGTTAAAACATAATTCGAAATAATAAAGCTAAGAAATTCTAATTTTACCGTGAAGAATAGGGAGGGAGTTAAAAGTTGTATTAGTCCCCGCCATATCAGTGTTACTAGAGATCTGATTGAAAGTTATGCAACCAAAAAAGTGAAAATACGCCGAAAGCACCATTTTTCTAATGAAAATGTGCAGAATAAACGATTGCTCAAAAAAATATGTCGATTGGAAAAATCCAATGCGCAGCTGCCACAAAAGGGCAACTCTATGCCATACGAACCCATCGGGTAGATTATATTCTTTGATATATTTATTCAAAAGACTTATCTTTTTATTCAGTTATTCTCATTTAATGGACTCTTAGTGGCTATATTATATTTCAGGGGGAGGGAGGGGTGGCCTAATGACTGGATTTCTAAGGAATCAAGTCTGGATTATTGATACAATTATCCTAAGGTGATTAAGTCATTTTGGATATTAGTTTATATTTAAAATGGATAAAATATTAAATTAGCTGCCATGAATTTTCTTATTATATAAAGATGGTAAAATAGCTTCGAAACTTGTTTGAGTTAAAAAAATGTATCCTACAGTTGATAAGAGCCTAATTAGCCATATTTGAAACGGATGGACTGATTTTAATTTATTTAAATGCTATGAATAGACAGAAATCAGCATTTTGAATCCCCAAAGCTAAAAGGAAGAAAGTTGCCGTTTTTTAGCTTATCTGATGATGAACCTGACATAATATTTAGGGTTGTTACACTGGATATTGTAAAGTTCTATCGCCCCTGGATTTACATGTGAATTCTGTTGCGAGTGGCTGTTTCTTGAAATAATAAACTGTTTCTATTGATGAAAAAATTCCTTCTATGGAGACTTTATTAACTCCCTACGGTCCTTTGGGGTCCAACGGGGACCTTATTAAGCCATTTCGAATTTTTCAATTTTTTATTCAACCCAAACAGAATATAAATAGTATGCCTATAGTTAGATTCATTATTTTATACTCTTTCCAGATATAATATGTTTTCTTGACATATTCTAGGGCTAGGGCTATATTTCAAGGGAGAAGAGGTGCATTATAAGGAAATTTATTAGGAATTTATGATATTAAAAAAAAGTATGCATTAAGGAATCTAATATTATTGTTTCTATTAGCATGTCCCCTAAATACGGGGTTAACCACTAAAATTTACCACGTCATTTTTTATAATTTCATTTAAAATAACAAAAAAGAGATTTTTCAAAAAAAAATTATAAAACGAATTTTTTGACATTTTGGAGGAGCAAATGCCCCTCCTTTTTTGGTGTCACCATAACTGGGGTCAGATCAAAACCTATATGTTCGAGTAGATTTATAGTTTCTTAAGTTTTTCACTTATTGCTTTTTTTTTATATTTTTGATGCCCATTTTGGTAAAAGTTTAGAATGGGGTAGGGGCGGAACCAGGATTTTTTTACGGGGGGGGGGAGGCGCAAAATAGGTTGATTCAATAAACTTGCGTTAGGAGCAAATTTAATTAATGCAAACTTGCATTAATTTACACTACTTTAAACTACGTTAGGGGGGCGCCTGCCCCTCACCTCCCCTGGATCCGCCACTGGAATAAGGACTATTGAGAGTAAAAAATGTTAGGAAAACAATTTGTACCTCATAATATGCAAAATAAATGTATAGAATACATTTTGACTGAAGCTCCACCATGTCTTATCCCCAGCCCCCTCCCCCTTATATCTAAATATACGGCCTAAATTAAATGTTTTTCCTGCAATCTGCCAAAACATCTGTCTTATTTCAACCTCTCTATCCGTAAATTGAATCAACTGTGATGAAACAAGAACCAAAAAAAAAAAAACAAACAAACAAACGTATTTGCAGTAAGCGTGAGAAATCTAATATTTGGGCTAGATATTTCCACATTAAGAGGAGGGGGTGGATTGTAGGTAAAGCATAGTAAAGCTGCAGTCAAAATACATTAGGACTAAGGAGAGATACATTAAAAACAATTATTCTGCATATTATAGAGTAAAAATTGTTTTCTTAATATGATCCCTTCTCAATAGCTCATACTCTTGACCTTTATTCTCATTTTCTTCAGGCAGATAATATGGAATAGGTCCATTTGGATATCACTTTAAGAGCCCTTTAAGGGCTTACAATGGAATTTGCAGTGGAAGTCGCTTGGGGTTGGGGTATATCAGTTGCGATTTGGCATCCATTCAGTGCGGAGACGAAATAAAATCTATAGTGATACTCTGCTTAAAAGAGTTATAAACCAGTTTGACAAGATTTATAGACCTTTTGATTGTGGTATATGATTTAACATTGGATTGAAAAGAAGATTGACGAATATTAATCTAGCACCTCTTCTCTTTGAAACTGGTAGGCTGTACAAGTTACGAAGTAGCCCCCCTTACGCCTAAGTCCTCGTTTCATGTTTGTTAGAAAGTTAAGCTAATAATTTTCCATTTTATAATAGAAAAAGGATGGAAGGACAGTCTGTAGCATTAGCTCTTGAAGAGATAAAAAAGGCAGTGTTCGAAATCCCTAGCTTGTTGAAGAGTTTCAATGACGTTAAACTAAGCCTAGCAAGTATTGAAGCTAAAATGAAAGAGTTTAATGTTAAGCAAACGGAGACAGCTCAAGAATTGACAAACATTCGAGCAGAGCTGGAAGTATCCCGTAAGAGAAATAGGCAGCTTGAGAAAGAAATGAAACAGACAAATTTGATGTTTTATAATTTTCCCCAGCCCCTTATATCGAATACAACCCTGTTAGATGATATAATTGCGCTAATCAGTAATACTGTGCCAAGCTTAAAAGTGTCAAAATAGGAATTCAGGGATGCTATTCGTTTGAGGGGACCACAAAACCCATGCCCTATTTTAGTAAAGTTCAATTCCAAAGTTACGCGATACATTTTGTTGAGGAATGCGAACCTTTTCAAACAAAAGGGGATATCAGTAGCGCCAAATTATACACCAGAAGAACGCGAGGCTCGTACGACCCTAAGATCTTTATTATCCAAAGCTATAAGCAAAAAGAGAATTGTGAAGCTACGCGGAACTAGATTATGCATAGACAAACAGACGTTTGTTTATGACTTTGAGAGAAAAATAGTGCTGGCAATGGCGGAGCCGACTATGGAAAAACAAACTCATAATAAAGATAGTTGCACAAAAAACCACATCCTGAGAAGTTCTTATATGCGATCCCCGTCAAGCGATAGTGATTCAGATCCTGAGATTGAAAGCATCTCAAACAGCGATTCAGATACAACGATCATAGAAAAGCCGGCTGTGGTACTAGACCCTAACATTCCTAGTGGAAACCACGCAAAAAGTGATAGGCCGAAAGGAAAAAGGGACCTGGGCATGATTATAAGCATAAGCAACGATAGTAAGCAGGATCGAAGAAATGTGAGACCAAATAAAGGACCAAAATCAGAAAAGAAACGAAAAAGTCATAGTCCAAAAAATATGGCCAAACTCTAGCAGAACGACCACCATTTTACATAGGATAGGGAAACAGCCATATACAAAAACTATCAGCTATTACGTGGAATGTACAGGGTCTAAGTAGTAAAAGAGATGTGTGTTTAAATAGTTCATTTTTGGATTCACAAATAACTTGCTTAGTTGAAAAATGGTTATTGCCAGTAGAGGAAATATCAGTGTTTGGTTATGTTGTTTTTTGGGTAGATAGAAGGACATCAAGGAATTCCAGGAACTATGGAGGAATAATAGTGCTAGTTAAGCAGCAGGAATTTTCCAGTTTAAGTCGTTTGCCAAGCATGTCTGAGAATTTGATATGGTTACGTTTGAAATTTTTGGGGAAGTGGTTTATATTGGGGTGTCTTTATATTTCACCAGAGAATAGTTCATATTGTGAAGAGGATACTTGGGCAATATTAGAGGAAGAAATTATTCTTATTAGATCGTGGTATAAAAGAAATTCAGTGTTATTAATAGGTGATTTAAACGCTTTCACTGCTGAACTGTCAGAACTAAATATGAATTTTGTTTCAGATGATGAGGACGACCCTGTAGCGGGGATTATTCCTTCAATGTATTTTATACCACGAATGAGCCAAGATCGAAAAAGGAGAGTTAACTCATGGGGGAGGAAACTGCTTGCACTGTGTGGAGGTTCTGGTTTGGCAATTGGTAATGGGAGATTTGGTGAGGATGGTAGCTTAGGTGAGTACACTTGTGTTTCTGGACCTTGCTTTAGTTTGATTGATTATATATTGGTTGACACTGGGCTATTTGGAGAATTAAAGAGAACATATATTTAAACATATATTTAGAGAAGTAAAAGAGAATTTTGGTCAGGAGTTTTATTTCAAGCTGGGATTGCCCATTAAATATCTGAGGATTTGGATTCAGATTCGAGCAAATTGTCTTCAAATTTATGCTAAGGTTGTAAGGAATTGGAGGAAAGGTCCAGAGGCCAGGTGTAGTTGCTTGAGATGTGGGGAAAATGATTATGGGTTGGGCCATTTCCTCCTCCGGTGTAAGCAACTCTCTCATTTAAGGGGATTAATTATCCAGGAGGGGGAAGATAGGCTGCTTTGTGAGTTAAGGAGGTCTAGGACTGCCCGTTATATTGTGGCAGTAGGCAATTTTGTATTGATGGGAAGGATGTCAAATGAAGTGTAATTAATCTTTAGTACTTGTCTCTTTGTATATGGCTTTAATTGGCTTTTAAATACAGATCATTATTATCAAGCAGTTTGTGGTAACGAACTGTAAGTAAGGAGCGACCCGGCTCAATAGTAAGCAAAGCTCTAAAAAACGCAATTTTGGTACCATTAGCTACATAAAAAAATGGGATTTTTATGCTTATTTGAAATATATAAGCTTCATCAAGTTTAGTCTTACCCATCAAAAGTTACGATCCTGAAAAAAATTGCCTTATTTTCGAAAAAAGGGGGAAACACCCACTAAAAGTGATAAAATGTTAATGAAAATCACACCATGAGATTCAGCGTATTAGAAAACCCTACTGTAGAGGTATCAAGATCGTATCTGCAAGAATGTGGAATTTTACTGTTTTTTCAGAAGAAAGACTGTTTTTCACGGAAGCGTGTT